>DWHE01000211.1:0-11865 GCA_018247495.1 Satarupa nymphalis | reverse complement strand
ACACTCTATCAATATACGATGCTAATCAGATGTTACTGACCCAAACGAACCGGGTACACTTCTATCACCCTGAAGAGTAAATAAAAACGGTTTATGTAATTGTTTTTTAATTTTACACTTGACATTTTATTCGTAATTATCTCTATAATACAATAGGTTTAATTTGACACAAATCAAAAACTTTTAATTGCATCTTTATTATTTCTATTTTAAATGTTTATTAAAATACAGAATAAAGTGTACACGAACGCACTAGCTGTTTTTTTACTTTCATTAAATACTTTAAAAAATATTGTTAGAATGTAAAATACTCCTGTAAAAAGGATTTTAAATCCCTTAAATGGGCAACGTGACGCAAAGGGTGTGTAACGATGCTGCCGGAGCACACTCAACTTTCCAATATGCCCTTTAAAAATATACGAAAGCCCTTTTAAGAACAGACTGCTCTTTCTAGCGTCGTTGTACGATAACGAGATCCGTTCATCGTTTGTTCACAATGGGGAATACGAAACACGTGGAAGATGCGAAGACACATTACCCGCGTGATATCGCTCTTTGAAACCATCTCCTGTTTCTTTTCCTAATTGTATATACATACATATATAGAACACAAAACAGTTGTATAGAAGCCTATTAAAGACACTATTTTTCTGACATACGGTCACAGAAAAAACAAAAAGCGAAAGAAAACATGTCCGTTGTTCGACGATATTTTAAAGAACTAGGCATCCAATCATTTTGAACCTAAAGGCGTTGAAAGGGACGTTCGAGCTTGTAGCAACCTTATGTAAATCGTAGAACAAAAACAGGGGCACAAAAAGTGTCAATGAATCACAATTCCATAAGCAGTAAATAAGCGAAATAAAACCCTACTCGCTACTGCATAAACTCCCGCGGGCGGTCCGTAGAGTGAGAAATAAAATTGTCACTTGTGCTGCGAGAATGTACCTACCCGTATATATCTATAAGTAGGTCAAATACGTCACCCAGTCCATTATATTGTTAAGGAACTGTGAAAACATAGAGCGGACCAATGGAATGTAAATTTCATAGCGTTCACAGCCTTGAAGTGTTTAAAAAGTTATTCAACAGATGTAAAAATATTTAACAGTAGTTAAAAGCGATTTGGTCCGATTTTCCCAGAACATATTGGGGATGGTTGCAACTCGCGCGAGTCATCTGTATTAACAGTTATACGCACCTCATGCTCAAGAGTGGGATAAAACGCCGGGGGGAATGTACCCCCTAAAATTGCCCGGGCAAAGAAGAATTCCTCGAGATGCACGCATAATGTCACGTTGTTCGGATATATTTGTTGGTAAACAAATTTCACAGCAAATTGACACATTTATCTGTAATGTAACACTACTTTGAATTTATTATTAGACCACTATTCTAAAGTACCTACGGCGTACGCCAGCTGGTGAATTTGAATATACGCATACACATCCAAACATTAGTATTACTAAGAGAAAAAAATAATGAGCTTATAGATATTTTTTTTCGAGATATTGAATTTTCCGGTTGGGTGTAACATAACATGAGCTTAATGTATTTTTCTGAGCTTTTGAGTAGAGCTCAGTCCTGTGACGTATTGCCTCATTTAAATTCATGAGCAATGTAATAATATTAATGTTATATCACGTCGAAACAATCCAGATTCCCAAATGCGAATGACTGTCGAGTGTACAAACTTGAAGATGATCCGTTTTGGGACAAAACAATTATTGCTTGTAGTATAATAACTATATTGAGAACACAATATCCGCAAAGAACAGTAACACTATTACGGTAATTATAAGGTTACGCTTTCCCGATACTACTTTTATAGTATAGTATTAAGACAAAAAAATAATGAACATTCCGTATGAATTCGTACTCTATGGCAACGTTTTTACCAAATGTGAATCGACGATTTAATGGCCGGTAAAATCAGTGGTATATCACGTACGCCCTACAAAATTACAGTCATTGCCGCTACAATGGCGGTTTGGTAAAGCACCTTGAAGTTGAAATGTTTTTCATGTTTTCCTTATATGAGGGTTCGATTGGACCGGTTCTACCATTTAATCAATTCTTGGTTCTTTCTTAGTATCTATTCGTCTATTTGACTTTTATTTTATCATATATTTCCGATGACAATGGATTGGTACCATTATTAAACTATTTTGTAACATGATTAAAAACTTTAATGACGTGTACCCGGATGGATGTGGTGATGATGCGGAGAGTCATACTGTGCCAATCAGTAATCATTACAATTATATGTAAAACATTACGTATATTATAAGAACTTAGTCGACTCCGTGGCTTGTTGTAACTGACCCTTACTGACGGGCTTCCGCCATCCGCAACACGGGGTCTCCTACAGCAGGTTTTGAGTGTGAATGTCTAGGTTAATTCTTTAGTTACTTAAGATAATTAAAAGAAAATACAATTTTTCTATATTATTTCGAAGAGCAAATATATAAATCAACAGTATATAAGCGTGGTGAACTGAATCACAAGCTGTATAATAATATGCGCATAACTATTTTAAAAAATAACTACCCACTTCGAGGGTCGACCTTTATAATTCATTCTGTGGTTTTAGCTATTTATAGAGCCGTCATGTCAACTGAAGTCTTCATAAGTTGAAGCTATTAGACTCCGCCATGTATTTGCTAAGACTTGAAGCGGTGGTTATGCAAATAGTATTCAATGAGTAAGCCAACAATGTGGTATGTCCAAAGGTAAAAAAATTCAAACCGCGAACAACGCTACTTTGAAACCATGTCTTAGATGCTCTTCTTCGATTATAAAGAAACTGTTCAAACGGTTGATAGAGGCATGCTTGTGATAAATCCAGCTGCTTTTTAAAAGTATCTTAAAAGTATAAGTAAGTTTTCACAGTGAGTTTTTTCGGTTTTTTCATGGAAACTGATTTCAGACACACAATATTTTTGTGTCCCCATTTTGACTAATTATTATAAATAAAATATCAATTCACATTTGGACAGGACGTCTATTAGGTCTGCTACTAACTTACTATTTTAACTCCTTCCATTGAGGCGGGCGAAATAAGCAAGACAGTTGGTTTCATTTACTTGGACATCACACATCGTACCTGTGTGCATGCGGTAGGTATCGCAGTAAACACAAATATCACCTTCGTACAATGGTCAAGCGAGTTTATATTGATAAGAAAAGTTGAACGTCGATACCAGCTCGCGTTGAGCCAGTATAAAAGAAAGAACAAAAGTATAATTTCGGTCACCGTATAGCTGCGCAGCAGAAATGGAGCGACCTATTTTTCGATCAGTAAAAAGTATTGTTTAATAACTTCGCCAACCTACCCGAGTTGAAAGCTTTGCAGCGTGGCCGTGTACATGACATGGCAGTGTATCGCATTTATTTGCCAACCCGTCGTTTGTTATGTTACTAGAAGTTACCTAAATACCGTGCGGTCGGTCGGCTTGAATAATTTATTTGTTTGAACGGCGTACATTGGAGCGATTTTTTAATTTTCCGCTATTTGTGCGCATATTTAAAAACAAAGAAAATTAAGTGGCTTGAACTATAACTAAAGCATTGTTAGTAGAACACTGAACTGTTTACAATATAGCGTTTTTTTATTCAGGTAGGAATAGCGAACTGGCAGGCAATTCACCTGGTATTAAGTGATGACTGAAACCTATGACAACCATGTCCGACCTTTGACTATTCCCTTGCTTGCGAACAGTCACAACTGCGTTAATATATATAGAATTTCTATTACAAAATTTATGTTTTAAAATTGGTTTGAAATCGCATAGTATCAGTTGAATAAATAGAACGATAAATTATTGGACGGGATTATTTTTTGTTCTTATAAAAGTTATCGAAGTTTTATTCTATAATTTTAAATAATTTGTTCGATATTTCATATATAATAATTACGCTTAATTAACATGCATATCAAAAATATAAACGAAAAATAAATGTAAATGACGGTGAAAACCGTATCAAGGCCCGTTGTGAGGGTTAAATGTTAGCGAATAAACATACAGATAGACAGCGAAAAGAGATTTTGTTTTATTGAATCTATAGATTTCATCAGTTCTTTTCAAGCTTACTAAACCATTTTTTAATTTCGATTTTGACAGCGTAGTCGGTATTTTACGTAATTATGTTACGTAAACACTTTCGCCATTCATAATTCGAGAAAGGTATTCTAATTATCAAGTTCACTTAAAATACAAGGAGAAGTTTCTAAACAATTTCACGTGTAAAGTTGTTAAAATTATTACAGAAATAACTGACATTTTGCATTTGTAACTTCAGCTTCTCGTTCAGAAAGTAATGTCGTTGACTCGTAATTACTTTTCTAAGCTGCGTCATGTTAGCCCTGCTTTCTACAGCAGATTTATAGGTCTACCTAAAAGTTAAATTTTCTCTTTCTTAAAATTAACGCGAATATTTTGGATGAATATAATTATTAAAGTAGGAAACAGGCAAAAAACCTATTACCGATGCCATATGAAAATCCCGTATCAACAGAATGTTGATTGAATGTTGATTGTATCAATGCATTATTGAGGCTTGAATGTTAGCTATTAAAAACAAAAACCAATGTTTTTTAAATTTTACATTTTAGTAGTGAGATTTTGTATTCCCCTATTTACCATGTTATCCTTTACAAAAATTTAAAAGCTAAAACACACACCTTAAGCAAATATTAAAACTCCTTTTTTTTGGTGTTAGATTATCAAACGGGTATTCAGTTTAGTCGCTGATAAGTGATCACTGCAGCCCATGACGATTGTAACCAAACCTAAATTGGACAGTAAACCAGTTCAAGGTCGATCACAGCCGCGTTGCTACTCCTAAGGACTAAGTTGATCGTCTCATAAATTTAAAGCCTGCTGCCACCTACATGACACCTACATGACATAAACTGAAATACAACTCTCAAGAGTTAGTTCACAGCAGAAGTAGATGTGGTAGTGGTACTGACCCGCTCGAATTTGGACAGGTTCTACCAGCACTTTCCCTTCATTTTCCACTATATCAGGATTTCTAGAAGCTATAGCATAACCAAAGCTCTCTAAAGGTAAATTCTCAAACAGTATCTTTTTTTCAGATGCGCCAATTCCTGCTTACATTGATACTACTCACGACGGTGGTGCTCTCGACGGGTGACGTCCTTCCAATTTTATCAATAAAACAGATAAAACCGGAACTTGTCAGTTCAGAAGACCATGTAACGAACAATATTATAAACGACAGATTTCGCAATAATGATCTTCCAAATGATATATTTTACAAGGTTTCTATTGGATCACCACGCAACGCGTATACGCCGTTGTTGATACCACAAAAATCAAGCATTGTGTATGTTAGAGACGACAATCCGATCGAAGGGATTGAGAATTTCCGCGTAGAAAAGAAGGATAAGTATGACGGTAAAGGTTTCCGAAAAGAACAATGGCACAACTATCCGAGACAGCTGGATCGTCTCCAAAAAGACCTGTATAGATACCATCAGTTTGACGACGGTCTCAATCCCGATCCCGATGATCCTGAAGATGTCAGCAACGATGAGATGGTATCGAACGAAATTCATGGCCCCATAAATAGCGACAAAGATGTATTGGACGCAGTCGTAGCAGCTACTAGTCCCCTATTAATACTCAAAATACGATTAGCATATTTGAAGAATGACTTACAAAACATAGATCTCAATGAATTTGGCGATACAGTGCCAATTGAGTTGGTACCCAGCGATTTAGAGGATGAAGATATTCAACAAACATTGGACCCGATTATAGGTGCGGTAAAAGTTAAGAGAGAAGGAATTAGCAGTACGAAAGGTTTTTCCGGTAAGGAATCGTAGCTACAGTTTAAGAAACTATGTTACACGTTTCAATTTATTATCATGAAACCTTTTAGTCATACTTTGGTCTAAAGATCAAACTATTCAATAAAGAAACCGTTCATAATATTAACGTTTTTAACTATGTAGTTGAGATATTATTTAATGATGTATAAATTGGATTTTAATTACAATTTAATCAAAAACCCGGGTCGATTCAAATGACGGCCGGGGCAGACATTAATGGGACAGGTCAATTGTAAATATGTTTATTCGCGTCGATATTGGTGATGATGAATACTAGTGAGTGTGAATATTATAATAAAAGGCCGTAGCGCTCTATTACTACACTGAAACACGTTTAATTTACAGACAAGGCAACTGACGGTAAGAAAACGGTTAAGAAGAGGATATTCTCGCTGTGGAGTCGCCTGCAGAGTATGTCCCACAAGGGACACGAGCTACACCACCGAAGGCACCTCCACGCATTTTACGGCTTTCCTAATGATGACGGTAGCGGAGGTGGCACCCTCACGGCGGAAACCAGGGCTTCCTTCATACGACCACCCGGCTCACCCTTAAGATGGGGATAAATCGTACTATTTATAGCGATACAAAGTGAACGCTTGCTTTGGTTAGCTGTGAGGTTAATTTGATAATGCAGAAAATTTTCGATAATCTGATACTGAAATATTATGAGACTATAAGGCTGGTCTTCAATCACCCTATACTTATACAAAATTCATACCAATTAAGAAACTATCCTGTTTTAGTTTCTTGGTCTACTATATACTTCACTATGCATTAGAGTTTCTCTCGCAGTAGTGATGAACTACAACTTGTAGTATCAACTACTACTAGTATTAACTTACAAGAGATCAATCGCCGTGCATAATATTTTTGAAGTGAAACTTTTTTAGCCACGGTAGTGAATTGTTAATGGAACGACAAAATGTGACGCCGTGAGAATATAAAATATGCATTTGAAATTATTTTTATCATATTTTAGCTATTATTTCTGTTTTAGATTCTGTATTAATGGAACTTGAATAATTAATAAAATGAAGACAAATTGAATTTAATGAATAGCCATTTTCATTCATTGAATCCCGTTCAAAAATCTAATTAAATTTATTTAATTAAAAATATACTGATCTCTTACCTAAAAAGTTTCACATCTGACTCATGGAGTTCCACGCACGCTTTTTCCACAGGCTTCATCTTTCTACGACTCGTATAGCAAAAATTTAAATTTATAGAATCATTTTCTATATTAACATAAATACCTAGTTTTTCATAATAGATAATGGTGTACCCAAGTCATGATAGATTAAGTAATGTAGACAATAATGTCATTGTTATATGTAATCTGCTAGTTATAATAATATGTTATTCTAAACAGATTATCGAAAATATCTGCATAAATTAATTGATGCTAATAGTAAATAAAAAATGTAGACCACTTACGTAATAGTGCATTAAAGTGGTCGAGTAAAAAAATTATAATCTAAACCTGTAGCTTTACCTAGTAAGAAAATAAGAAATGTTAAGGGAGGAAGGTCCGCCATTTTATTTATATACTATCAATGGGCATGATGACCGTATTAAGGAATCAAAGAATAAATGGTTTTAGAGAGAAGTATATATTGAAAGGATTCTAATAAATTACCCAGGGTTAAAAAAATACTAAGATTCTTACGATTTAAAAAAAAATAAAACTATTAAATACTACGGTTGACCATCTTAACTGAAACGTCAATCAGAGCGCTTTGTGTACCAAAATTTTAGAATGGGATTAAAAAATGTAGTATATTGTCTATTTTCTATCAATTAAATTAAATAACAAGTGGTACATAATGTTATTGAATATATTTCCAATTATTCGTTTTGAATGATTTGTCATAAAAACACGGGCTCATACCGTTTCTGAAGTGTTCCGTTAATCGTGCCGGTATTGGTTCTGCCAGGCTTTAGACAATTAAGTGTATTTACACTCGCATCCTATTGTCAATGCTTTGGAGAGGCTTCCTGAGCTAAAGAGTCATCTTTAATAAATCTTCTTCAATTGATAAGTCTAGGGTGGTTTTAACGCCCTTTTCAAATTGTTGCAAAGAACATAAAAAGAAGTAAACTTAAGTAAAATCCATTTATAAAAGTTAACAATCTACTCAATGGCATTTCATTTTAACTTTTACTTTTATAAAAAAAATTCAGTTGCCCATACAAACTGGTTTCAGATAACCATTCACTACGATTATGCCTGAAATGAAAAATAATTTTTTTGGCCTATTCTTATTCTTATTATTACAATTATTCTTGCCTTAAATAATAAATATGTGTCTATCTTCTTCCTCCTTAACATTCCTTAACCTTGGCATAAATATGCAGCAAATTACTTCTTAATAGGAGCATACATATAATCTAATCTTATACCATATAATTAGGAAACATGTTACTATAACTGTTAGTGATATAATAACCATAGAGAAACATATTGATATTGGAAAATGTATGTAAATAAATAATAAATATTAATATCAGCTGCACTGTTTCGTTTTATTATTATTTATATTTTTAGAGTCCCCGTATTTACACAGATGTAAAGAAAAATTATTCTTTGCAACAAAAACATGGTTCTGTCCGATTTACAGTTGACTTAACACCATGTCAACTGCATACCCGTTTGCTAATCTTATAAATATAACATAAAAAAGCTTCCTACTTTATACAGCAGCAGCTGCCATAATATAATACATCTCCATATTACTGCGATTGAGCGCCATCTATGAACGTTACTTGATAACAAACTGACAAAAGAAAGATGTTATCATTATGAAGACCCGCTGACACGTAACTCAGTTGTTTATTTTCCGACCAAAAACTTTTCTGAACTCGCAAAAGTTAATCACAAGGAGTTTATAGTGCCAAAAGAAGAATAAACCTAAAAAACAAAAATGATTGTAAGTATTCATGCATTTATATTATCTAAACTTATAAGAGTACTGGGAATTAAATTGTTTAGTATTGCCTTCTAATACTATTTGTAAAATTAAACGAACTCGAATTGTATGTCAGATAAAAAATACCTAGATAACAGTGTTACAAAATCACAGATATAAATTACGATGTAAACAAACTCAACCTTTTCGTTGACAGTATAGTAAGTGTTGCTATCTTCAAACGTTTTTATGAACTTTAGTAGAAAAATAATTTTAATTATGTATGTCATAAATATAGCCTACACGTACAGGACAAATTAATATTTGATATTTCCGTAAAATCTACAAAACAATTAGAATGATAATTTGCTTTTATTTTTTGATACTGATTAATCACGATATCTCACAAAGTATAAATTATACTAACTTGATGTTTAAGTTAATTTTAAATAAAATTTAATCTATGTCTCTTTTGTTATTATATTAAATAAGTATCTCTGTAATTTTAAATACTCTTGTAGGGTCTTAGAATGTACCTATACTAAATTCATTAATTAATTTAATTAATTTGGTAGCTGTATTCCCCATAAGGAAATTTGGTAGAACTTAATGTCAATCTTATAACATAGTCAAGTCATTCAAATTTTAAATTAAGGCACCGTTTGGTGTGGTACATAGGCTGTTCTTAAGTTATATTTAAGAGTTAAAAAGTAGGTACATCAAATGGTTTTAATTTATTCACACAAATTTAAACAGACCATTACGTTTTTCTCAGAGTTTTTGACTCTTGCTACGCCTTCATTTCGTTGCGATGGGAACATATTATATTATTAATATTGTTAGTCATTGGCTACATGCATACATACCATACCGTCCTATATCTGGACGTGTATTACGAATAGCGACTAAAAATGAAAGTAAATTTTGAAACTCAAATAAAAGATCGTACGAGCACTTTATTTTATACTATGCAATTATGTAGCCATTACTCTTATCAATCGATAGTAAGATGCTAAGAATTTTCAAACATGAAATGAAAGTGAAATATAATTTAGTAAAACCCTCAACCCTTAGGAATCTCGCGCGATCCTATACGGTTTCTGGCTGTCATCCTGTACGTGGCGCGTACGCACTGCATTAAGCATCAAGGGCATCGATTTCGAAGAACGTGCAGTGGACATCGTGAAAGCTCGCATCCAGATGACCGAATCATACCGAGCCATTAATCCCGCCCAGAAAGTACCCGCTTTGGTTATTGGTAAGACAGCGTTAGTGTGCGGTAAATACCCTTTCCCCTTTAAAACCCTCTTTATGTGGTGGTGGTAGGACCTGTCCAGGTTTGACCTAGTGAAGCAACTTTGGCGAGTTGCGTTTCAGTTCGATGGGTGTGGTGTGATGGTTTACATCACGCTTTAGATAAATGAGGAGACTAACTTGGTCTTCAGGAGTAGCAAAGCAGCTGTGACTGATCTTGAACCGAACAACGCTCGTATTCGACGTTGGTTACAGTTATCATAAGCTGCAGTGATCACTTAACACCAGGTGAAATGCATGCCCAAGTTGCTTCACGGCAGAAGCAGTTGTAGTGGTGGTACTGACCCAGTTGAACCTGTCCAGGGTTTACCTCCACTAAATAATATATCATTTAACGCTGCATATCTACATCCACATGTACATACAAGCTAATATTTAAGAGAAGACCCCTCTGTCCGTTTATTAGTCTTTGACATAATATATTCTGAAATTTCCGCTTTATATACGGCCAAGTGTTGAAACGAAAGGGTTGGTAGTGTACATTAGGATTTGATAGGGGCGAAATACAATTAAAAGCCCATACCAATCCTAGCTCTAAACGTACATTTAACTCGTTACGGCAATCTGCTATGTAATTGTAAAGTACGAGAGTTTCATTTACACATTCTGTCTTTATATTTATACAAGTTTATGCTACGTGCGTGGCTCCGAAATTCTCCTAAACGGCTGGATCGATTTCGATAAAAAAAATGATTGTGTTTGAGTTGTAGATGGTTTAGATTTAAAGTGGTAGCCGATAGGTGGCGCTGTGATCGGGTTATATTTTTTTTTACACAAATACAATCCTTTTTTTATTTGTAGAGGAAGTCGTAATTCGGATCAGCTAGAAAATATTTAAAGCTTTGTGCGTACGTAATAAATATATATAAAGGAACAACTCATCATACAAGATTGCATTACCGAATTTAATCTGACAGAGATTAAATTCTAAAAAGTGTTTGAAGTTGAACCTGGAACATTACTGAGGATTTGTTACTTAAATACACATTTAATTGTTATAATTGTGTAAAGAAAACACTAAGCACATTTACTCCAAGGACGCTGGTATTCTATAAATTCTTGGTCTTTTCCCCCAGGGAATTTACACAAGGCCATTTCTATCATCCACCCAAGGCGACCGCAAAGAGGGTACGAAGTAAATGTCAAAGCCGTTGATAAAGTTGCCGTCTCCTCTTTAACTGTATTATATTCCGTTCGTAAAAAGCCGCAGAGTTTGTAAAGCAAATAATAAGTAAATTGTGTGTTCATCTCGAGTTCATCGATGCAGAAATACTAAGGCCTAAGTCAGTAGCTTCAAATATCCTAAGCGTGCCGGCATCCCTATAAATTGAAACACAAATTGCAAGGGTTGCTTCGCAGCAGGGTTTTGCAATCACCAATATTATAAATCTATGTTATTCTTCATTAAATTTAAACGTACTATAACCAAACTTCAGTCCAAGATCAATGATGCGTCGCTACTCTCGTGGCACGTATCAATCATGTTTAAAACGTAACGCAAAAGCCAACTTTGAAACGAATAATGAAAATAAATAACATTGCGATATCAAAAGATAAATCCGTGTAGGAAAATAGAATAATTTCCTCCCACAAAAAATGATTATCTATCCGGATCGGATCGGATATAGCTCTGAATGAAATTTTAATACATCGTAGCTAATATTACAAATCCGAATGCGAGTTTGTTTGTTATGCTTTCACGTCTAAACCACAAAACCGATTTCAAAAATTATTTCACTAATGGCAAGCTACATTATCAGCGAGCAATATAGGCTATAT
>DWHE01000210.1:0-11895 GCA_018247495.1 Satarupa nymphalis | reverse complement strand
AATATGCCTCTATTTTTATAACCTATTTAAATATAATGAGAGGTTTATGTTACAGTTATACACAAATCCAAAATCCTCTGCAGAGATCAGAGCTCGCGCTTCTTGTGCCCTGAAGCAATGCTTACAGTGCTGTCTGCATCGACCTGCTCTAGAACCCTTACTGCATGCGGCACCCGCTTGCATTTTGAAATATGTCTTAGCTCAATATTCCAAAGTATGTTTAGTATTCAATAACAACCAAGTAATATTACAATAGTAAAAAATATTTGTTATTAAAATATATTTTATATTAAAACATAAGTACTGAGTACAGTGTAAAATCAATGAATAATTTGGCAAATTATATTTAATATTTTCTGCACTGTGTACAAAATAATATTAATTATGATGTATTTATTATAACACCATCTGTAGGCTTACACAGTTTGAGGGAAATTCTCGCCACATTTAGTGGAGCATTAAAGTTATATGTAGTTCCTATTACATTAACGAAGCTAAGTTTACAATGACTGAATTTTTTTAGTAGACTGGCCCATCATCCAGGTTATCATCTTCTTCATCATAATCTTCACCATTATCAAAGTAGTTATTAGCATAGTCTGTTCCATCATCAACTTCTTCATCTTGCTCCTGCTCATCTTCTAAGTCCTCATCATTGTCATCTGCATTTTTTGCATTCTCTTCACTCTCAATTGTTTCTATATCCTCACCGGAGACCTCCATTGATTCTTTCTTTTCAAGAGTTTGGAGTCGCTTGACGATTGATGGATCATCAAGTTTGCGCTTCCGAGAAGTTAGTTGAATACGTCGCGCCTGGGGTTTCAGTTCTGTTGGCATATTTGCCCACACACAGTTCAACACTTTTCCTTTTTTTGCATCTAATGCAATTTTATATTTGTCCGAATATCGTTCGATTCCATCCGTTCGCGTATTAGCTTTTACGTAGGCCGGCGACTCGTGCAAGTATTCTATAAATTGATCTTTAACAATCAGCAGGTAATCAGTAGCCGCATCACAGTTCAATGGTAGAGGTTTTGTCTCAAGTTTAGGGTATAAAGGTGGAGGAGTAAGGATTTGAGCATTTTCTCCACGACCTGTACCTAAAGCTTGGATTTGGTCATGTGTTAATGACAAATTAGAACCACGGCCTCGTCCTCGTCCTGACATCGCTTTAGTTATTTCGAAATAAACATAGTAATTTATTCGGTTCACTACAAATGTAACATCGTATCTATAAATAACATGTACCGTTCTACTAAACTGGACTCCGTTAGTAATTACAATAATAACAACTGGAGTGAATAACTTTATTTATTATTTACACATATGACACATGTTACTGACATACAATGAAATTAAGTGTTTTTCTTTTTTCAAAGTATGAATCCATCCAGCCATTGACTCAATAACATAAAATTATTAAATCAATAATTATCCAATTTTAAAGAACACATACAATCTTTAATAATTCATATTTTGTAAATATATTCAATGACCTTATTATAAATTACTAGATTGAAGTATATTTAGGTAAATATTTATCTAAATAATTTAAGTATCAAATTTACTTTCATTTAACGACCAAGTTTTAGTCTACATGTGTACATAAAATGACTGTTTCAGATATTGCCAAATGACGCAAGAGCTAGGAGACTTTTCGTAACAACTGGAGCTCTAAGGAGAGTTCAAGAAATTGATGCGGTTCCAGGGACTTCGTTAAAAGAGTACATTAATATCATAAATAGTTGTTTTCCAGAAGAAATTGTTAGGTACATAAATAAATTATTATTTACTTACCGTATTTATCAATTTAAGATAGGTAAGTTATAGTAGTTCTATTTTTTTTACAGATATTATACTCCTGGCTACTCAGATTCCTTATTAGATAGAGTAGAAGCCTATACGCCACAGGTACTTAATAGATTTTGTCGTACTTTTAACATCTGACAATCATATAATCCATGAAAATTTAAGTAAAAAATTAATTATTTTTTTTGGGAAGTATCTACAATTTTTTTTTCAGATTCCAGAATTATTTACTGATCGAGTTCCTAGTGATTGCCAAAGTGACTTAACAATAGAAGATCAACATTAATTTTTATGTAATGTATATGTCCATATTAATAAAATTACTTATTCTTTCGCTAAAGTCCATACAATTTTTTGAACTTTTACAGTACCTCCGCCAATATTTGTATGCTCAATTGCCATTGATTGACCGACGACCCTGTAACTGAAATTAAGATATTTTAACAATTACATATTTGAATCTATTAATAGGCTTAATGGATACTTCAAAATTCAATTACAATTTTAAGTAATAATAATAACTCACTTAAGATGGCTGTCACTTAATTTGCTTAATAATTTCGCTCCTTGTACATCTACTTCAAATATGTGGTTTTCAAGGCAGTATGTAACAATGTCAAGCTTTTTGAAATATTCTTCCAAATAAACCAAATCCGTGGAAGGAAGGTTCTAAAATAATAATTATTCAACCATCAAAATGAATAAACCCAGTTTAGGGTGAACAAATATTAAAGTTAATCTACGACTATACAACATGTGGGACGGTCGTTCGTAGAAAAAAACTCAGTTTTTGGTACAAATACGCTCCATACTGCGTAAAACATTACAGCTAACAAAAAATAGCGTCTTGTATATATATTTTATTAAAGTATTTTGAGGTAGATTTTTTTAGCATAATTAATTCTCTGTTAATTTAAAATACATTTAAAAATTATGAAAAATAAATTTAAATAAAATACATCTAAAAATGTGCCAATTGATACAATAAATCAACTTGTCATCCTATGCAGGAGTTCCCAAAATGCTAACGACATTACCTAGTTGAATGGATAATTCTTTGATTGAGGTTAAAAACGAGCAATCTAGTCACCAGTTTAATCAATCAACCCTTAAGACACTTTTAAAAGAAGCCTTAGCTTCGGAACCCCATTAAAAAATAAATTACTTCATAAATTGTTCATGTATTCTTCTTTATTATAATAAATATTTAATCTTCTTTAAAACACTCATTGCTTTTGTATTTAAAAAATACGTACCATTATTTTGCAAGTGGTGTCCGTACTAGACTCAAGTTCAGTAACTAGAATGAAGTGCATGTTTGACACTTCTATTGTTTGTAAAATGGCAATATTATTGTTGGCATTTAAATATCATTGTTTATCTAAGGATGTGGTCAAAACGAAGGAAGTGGAAAACTAATTGGTTTAGTTTCCGCCGTGGTCTAGTTTTTATTAGATACTAGCAAATTAATTGTTTATTGCTTAATTAATTGTTTATTGGAAATATAACGCAATTTACACAGATACCAATAATTTGGTTCGCCATTGTGGATATACAACAGGTCATCCAAAGCATACACTAATTCGGTATTTTCCAATTTTACCATGTTATAGAATATTGTACATAATTGTTTTAATAGATGTTTACTGGAGATGAATTTTAAACTAAATAGACATGAAACTTATGCACAGAAAAAACACAGTTCTTACTAATTATTTTTGCTACTTATTGTAGTTTTCAAATGGGTTATATAAACGGCACTGCAAAAAAGTTTAGGATACTTGAAATTAAACAAAGAAATATTAAGAACGGTAAAGATACTTTTATTAATCCGTACTTAATATTGCACTCTAGTCTTTGTTAAAGATTGCACATGATCTTCATAGCCCTTTGCAATTTCGTAATAGCCTTGAGCTTGTTGGTAGTTAGTTGATGGGGCCAGACTTCTGGCTCAATACTCCATTCGAGTTTGTTCCACAAAATTGGATTTGTGGAAAATTGGATTAAATTCAGGGTTGAGCTCTTACAACTCCATCACCATCAATAAACGCCCTAGTCAGATGTGCAGTGCGGCATTGAGTGTTCTCATACATTTGTATGAAATCATCGGTTGATGAGATGTAACAATTGCAGACGGGTATAATGCATCGAGCAGGCTGAGGTCTGGTCATTCCATGATTATTGTGTAAAATAAAATATTCGTATACTGATTGTATGTACGCTGTGTGCAATGCTTTTAAGTTCACAATGTCATTTCTGAAATGGAAAATATTCTTTTATTAATATGGTATGAAATCAGTAGTTTCATGTTTTAAAGATGTTATACAATATCAGATTAATTAATTCTTCAAATATATTCTAGATATATGCTTGTCAAATTATTCATCATATATTTTTTTAAAATTAGTTTTGCACAAATTTCTAACTTGTTTTAATAAATAGTCACTCTATGGTTAATCAATGTTACATATTTCTGTAGTTTAATTTATTATTTACTTACAATATTTCTGTATGATGAACTAATGTTGATTTTACAATTAAGTGCAGCAAGTATCTGTGAACGAAAAATAAAATGAATAGAAGCCAAATTTTTTTTTATCTTGTATATAATTGTTTTTACTTTCAGTTTTTACCATACCATAACCTTTCTCCATGGTTGTGTGAGACAGGGATAACCAAGTAATTCATCATTGTATCCTAAATTTTTTTTAAATTTTTGGTTAAATATACAACATATACAATACATATATATATACAAGTGACATAAGCCCAATAATAATTACCTGGATGACTTTCTGACCTGGAACAACATAAGTAATCACTATAGTAAAACAACAGAGAAATATTTTATTTTAATGTAAAATGCGTTGGCTCAGTAGTTACCATACCATACTTTCCCCACGGCTCAGTGAGACAGGGATAACTTAGTATTTCATCATTTATTTAATTTCAAAATTTCTCTTATACTTTACAAAATGTGTACAGTATCTTTAATATAATAATGAAATGAAATCAAACATACCTGTTTCATGATTCTTTTTAACTTCAGTTTCTGATGGTAATTGCTAATTGTAAGGTCCTGTAAATAAGGTATTCTCATTAATTGCATGTATTGTCATTTACAACAAAAAACAATATAATTTAATCAGATAAGAAATTTCATCAAGATAAGTATGATTAATGCTTAAGAAAACCATCATGCAAAAGTTTGGAAAATTAGTATTCTGTTATATTATAAGTATTTATTTGTAATATTTAACTTACATAAAATGAGGTTTTTTTGCAGGTCACACAAATGTATGGAAAGAAATGTAAAAATCCAAATTACTTTAAATCTTCTTATCTGAAAAGACAAAAGATATATATTAATGTGTTATCCAAATCAGAACCATTACCACTGATTATTAATATCTTTTATCAGAATGGATCAATCATCAAACTACAGCTAGGGGCGATACTATTACACATCATTTAATAAAATTATGATCAAATTTAAATTTTCAAAGGTCATGTGAAATAAACTTACCATGTGTTTTTTGTATCTAGCTCCAATATTCTGAAACAATATAACCAAAGATTATTTTTAAATACTACAAATGTGATTAAATTAATGTGATATTAATTTAATCAGAATAATCGATCAACATAGAGCTTTCTGACTGGGGCGATATAACAATTCATCATAAGTTTGTAGTTATAATAAAAAAAATCTCAACATTAAACATAAAATTTTATTTCTGTTAAGCTTTTGTAATACCTTTGCAATAAAATCCACCAGTCTATGTAGCCATAGGTGTTCTTGGCTTTAATATAAGATTGCAGGTTCTGAAATAAAAAAAAGGATTACAAAATTTCATTTCTGTTAAGACACTAAATAATATGAATTTCCAATATTCAAATCAGTAATGATCAATCATCAATATTCAGATAGGGGCGATACATTAATGCATCATTTTCATTCAATATGTTAATTAATAAACTTGATAGGTTTTTAATCATTAAAAGCTTATTTTATGCATCACACATTCAGTGCCGGAGGATTAAAAGCTATCACAATTTTTCTTAAAAAAATACATACCTAAGTTTCTAAATATGTTGTTGCTGACTGGCAACATTTACAGCACAATTTAAGAGTTGTTAACTGGAAGTTCTCCTGCAATTAGAAATAACAATTGTAACAATCGAAATTATTTATTTTTAGCAGATATTATATGATGTACTTGTAACACTGATCCCTTGAACATGTAGCCATATAAACTAAATGTTTTACACAGAGTGTGGTAATGTTCCTATCCAGAGTCAAGCATGCCAGGTAACATCTGTGCACACATCGGCTTTGGTAGGGTGCTAAATTTGAAACAATTTAATTCATACACTTACATCTCATAATAAGGGAGACTACTTGCAATATATTTTGAGACTTTATATATGATAATAGAATTTCTTGAACATGTGAATAATTATTTTCCTAAAAGTTGTTTTGTTATTATTCTATTTTTTTCTATGCCTGGGTCCTGGGTCTATGTAGGCCCACATAAATTTTCTTAGCATGACAGGAAAATACCACAAATAGCTTGTTATTATATTTGCTCATTACAATCAAAATACGCTTAATATTTGTCTGGCTAGTGTATTGTGCTTACATATTTTTCTTTAGCACAATATTTTTATAACAAAGCAAATAAAAAAACAAATTTACATAAAGTACATTATACAATTTAAAACTTACTGTCAATGTATTGTTCTTTATAGCTTTTTCTTCAAATTGGTGGTCTGAAAATAAAAATTGTAAAATTATACACTATTACATGTGACACACCTTTCATTTTAAAATCAAAGACAAATCAGTTGAGTGGTATCTTTGTAATCAAAGAATTCATACGAACGAGACTTTTTATAAATTCATCATTATTTAGTCTATAAATCCATTATATGCAGCAATGTGATAATTCAATATCAGGTTTCAAATATCATTTTACTTTTTTTTTTACTATTTTATGTGTTTTTCGGCTGTAGAAGTGTAGTAACTTAATATGCTATATGAACAGTATTCAATTACTGTAGAAGAACTTACCTTTTATAGTATTGCCATAAATTATCTTGGTTCCTTTTGAAGTAGGTCTCCATCTGAAATAAGTAGTACATGTAGTACATTGGGAATGTAAAAAAAAAAACATTTGATTGCACCAAATTTTTTTTATGGATTGAAAGCCGGTTAAAAGGTGGACACCCTGCTGTTAAAAAGTGGTCTCCTATGAAAATGGATACGATCAAAAAGGAAAAATAAAAAGTCATACATTCTGCATTGGAGAAGCATGTGTATGGCTACTTTACTACTCATAGCTAATGTTAGACTGTTGTTCTGAAGACCATGGTAAAGCCAAGATTAGACTATCAAAGAAATTGTGACATTTGATAGTCAATTGTAAATTGTATCAAATGGGTAATTGTAACACTGATCCCTTGAACATATAGTTACAGAAACTAGCTGTCTTACACTGAGTGTGGTAATGTTCCTATCCAGAGTCAAGTATGCTAGGTTACATCTATGCATACATCGGCTTTGGTAGGGTGAAAAATTTATTTAGCTTTATTATTAGCATATTACTTACTCTCAATGTTAAATTTTCTTCAAAGCAAATTCATCCAATATCAATGTTCTGAAAATAAAAATTATAAAATTATAGCTAAACATTTTTGTGATAAAACTGTCATGAAAATAAACAAAATTCAGTTTGGTGGTATCCTTCAAATCACAAAGAATTCATACGAACGAGACTACTTAATTAATTCATCATCAACTATAATAAATAAAATGAATCTGTTACAATAATTCAATGTGCTGTGATTTCATATGCAATTTACATGGTATTAAGGGATCATTGCAGCTCATGAGAACAGTAACTAACCTAACATGAATCGGTTTCACGATTCATTGCTTCTATTGAACACAAGTTAGTTGAACTCGTGTATCTGAATAAATCATCCAAACTACTTTATTATAGGCCATGCAGTTATGATGAAGTGATCAGTGCAACATATTGCACCTAAAACTAAAACAGGTAGAAACTAACAAATCGAAACAAATAAGTAAAATTGTAAAACATTATTTAAATTGAAATCTTACCATTTTATTCCACCAATCCCTCTCCTAACCTGAAAAATAAAACAAATTAAGTAAAGAAAAAACAGCATACTCGACTATATGTACAAAACCCACCTCATGTTACTGAAAGGACAGTTTTAATTTTAACTTGTAGAATAACACAAACATTGTAGCTAAAAGTAATTCTTTATTTAGGTTTTGTTTCTTAAATTCAACACTTATTCTTGCGGACACAAATTAAGAATTACTTCTTTGCTGGTTTGGCTGAGGTGGTCTTCTTCGTGCGCACATTCTTTACAGCAGTCTTGGGAATCTTTTTCTTGCCAAATTTCCCTCCACGCGCAGCGCTCACCTTCAGGCTTTTAAATACTGCTGTCCTCGCGCGGTTCCTCTTCACACGTGCAGAACTAAGCTTAAATCTGTCAAAGTCTGTCATTTGTGCACGTTTCTCCTTATTAGCGAGTTTCTTAGCCCACTGGCTTTCAGTCCACTTCTCGACAATTTTATCATCTGTCCAAGATTTCCTTACAATACGAGTTGGTGCTGTGTACGGATACTTCATACGGAACTTAGTAAGATGCAATTGATTCAATCGAATCTGTTGCCTTGATACGCCTGTAACAGGACCATCCACAAGTGCGCGGGTCTGGTCAATGATGTCGACAATGCTCACCAACTTGCCCTTTAAGGGGCCGTCAGCCACCAGGGCAACGCGCCCTGGTTGTACGTAACGTGCAAAAGGCATGACGTGCTGAAATGAAACAAGTAACGTTGAGTTTATTTGTTTACATACCTCGAATTACTCCAAAACACTTAAATTATTTTATAAATAAGTAAAACAACGAAAATGATGCCATAAGCTTGGTATTAAAACAACAATTTTACATTTCACATAAAATAATGGTTCTAACTTAGATATCACAGTATATAATATAGTGTTATATTACTAAGAACCTATAATAGTTATGATTTTATTAAGATTAAAACAGATTTTAATTTCCTAACCTTACGACGTCCTCACAAATGTGAAGCACTAAAGAAAAAGGCAAGCCGGATGTTTGACGTTTGTCAAATAAATATATGTCAAACATCAATTCTTGTTCAAGTTGCCAGCAATCTGCAGACTGCATCCAAGGGATAGTGTTTTTTTGGATGAGTGGTATTATTTACGCTAATATTTTTATTTTTAGAAACAATAAATTTACATAATTGTCAATCATGAAAACAAGAATAATGTCTATTTTTTTAAACATTCGTTAAAAGGGTTTTGTTCGAAATTGTGTTTAACAAAATTTCTGCTAATAATATATTATCAGTATGCACACATTTAAAAAAAAATTAAGCAAACAGTGTAGTAATTTATTTAATAACAATGTAATTTATGTGATTTCACGTATTGCCAAATTATCATTAAACCAATATTGTATCAGTGGAACTAGATTTTATTATTCTTATAACATTAATAGTTGTTGGCATTTTTTAATTTTTCTAATCGCGATCGTAGGCAATGAGAATAATATTAGGGTATAAAACTTCAGTCTTTTTTCTATATTGCTTAAATAGTGCTCATTGTCAAAGTAACGTTTTAAAATATTGTTTATTCACGCCAAAGAAGTATAACTTCTTACGCGCGTTCATAAGCACACACACTGTTTATTTATCTTTCGTTCTATTTAAGATAATTTTGATCATCAATTTTTTTGGCAAAAAGCACGGATTCTGAATCCAATTTGGCGGTAAAGTTTAAATGGAAAACAATGGCGTTAAAGTTGCCTAGCAACATCTCAATATACAAAGATAAGCTTTATAAATTTCGAAAGTATTACATACTTTGAAAATGCGTTTTAAGTATTCTAAAACACTTCTAGATGCGCAAGTAAGTACATACTGTGTTTTAATTAGTAACTATGAATTTGATTTGATTACATTGATATATGAACTTGATTACGCAGTCTACTGCTGAAAATATGGGGAAAAATTAAAAAATACCTGCAACGCTAGACAAATAAGATTTGATTACGTAGTGAAAAAACATTATTTGCATGTTCTTTAGATGATATTATTTTTAAAGACCTTTATGGATTTGAAATGATATCTCAATACCCCTTTATTAAAAATGGCTATCATTCAGGACCTTATTAATTAAGATTTTATTGTTTTGAAACGATAATGCCGGTGTGATGGTGATACAAGGGGAAGTTCTCCTGCATGAGTTAATTTCAACAGGAAAATGATAGTCCAATAGCGGACATGTGTTGGTCGCCGAACAACGTGAAGCTCGCTGTGGCGACGTGCGACCGCCTAGTTCTGCTATTTGACTACGAGGGCGTACGCCGCGACAAGTTCAGCACAAAGCCCGCAGATCCCGCTAACGGAAAAAAGTCCTACGTCGTTACTGGTGACTGAAATAATGTTTTTTCGAACGGCTCTCATATTCAACAAACGAGATCCACTTTTCAATACGCTTGGTATTATACTTACGCTTACTGCTAAATTTCAAGTCAAAATCACCAAGTTTCCTTGAATAACTCAATTAAACGTCGATGAAAATTATATTGTAAGGTTCCACAGACAAAAATACGGAGTATGTGCCTGCAGGTATATCATTTAGCGAAAACTCTGAATTACTGGGAGTCGCACAGAGCGATAACATGGTGTTCGTGTATCGCGTGGGAGCCGACTGGAGCGGGAAGAAGGTGATCTGCAACAAGTTTCCACTCACGGGAGCGCCCACGCGCTTGCTGCCCGCTGACAATGGCTTTTTTACTGGCACCAGTGATGGCAAGATTAGGTAATTTTTATAATTTGTTGCAATTTCTATAAGTATTTTTTTACTTGGAATTTTAACAAAAATTAATGCTGTAAAACTGTACAGAATGTGTCTTATAAATATATTTCTGTATATAGTATTGTGAGATATGTTATATCAGGTGTGATGATGATGAGTGTGTCCACTTATATCTTTCTTCAGAAGGAGGGTGATCAGTGAAAACGATGTTTATTCAGTTCAGGAATTACCGAGTTTATTCCGTCACCTTATTACTAGTACATGGTATGATGAGTGAGGTACGATTGCCCGCTTAAGGCGGCAGCGGTTGACGACATTGATTTTCGCTACGCTGCACTTTACTAATACAATGGTTAGGGTAGCCTAGGGGCTAACCAGTAGGCAGTATGTTACGATATTTGGCTTTTTGGTCATATTTTAGTTTCTTAAACAATAATTGGCTGCATATCGCGGTTACTGGAACTACTACTAAATTACATTTCCGGCCACAGCATAACAAGGTGTGACATTTATACAACTAAACGACTTTGGAACTTTGTTTTTGGAACTTTGACCGTATATATAAAGTCTGAGCATTTACAATTTTCAAGTCAAGAGATTTGCATTGGGATTTTTTTTCAATTATGATGGAGCATAAATATTGAAGATATACGATATATGTATTAGCATAGCCTGTTTTCAGTCCCACCTTTGATTATTGTTCGCAGGAGTTTGGATTGTAAGAGCAACAAGAGCTCGAGCCTGTGGTCAGCCGGAGCTTGTTGCGTGTCCCTGGCGAGGGGCCGGGAGGGGATCCTGGCTTCGGGCCATGTTGATGGCACCCTGTACCTCAACGGAAAGCTGCTTTTACGATACGCCTTGCCCCCTACAGCATTAGTTTTATTGTCACAATATGTAAGTGCTGAGTCACAGTTATATTTCAAGGTATCAGTTTGTAAATGTTTCGTGTGTCTGACATTTCTGTAATGCGTTAATTTACAACTTATACAAGTTGAAGAGTCGTAAAAATTAAGTTAAAATAAAAAATATTAATATTAACTTCTAAATCCCTCTAACTTACATAATCCACAGTCCAGTTTGCGCGTTCGTTTTTGCCACGGACGTGCAAGATGTGAAATGACCTACCTCCTGAGGTTTTCGCAGAGCGCTATGACATGGGGTTCTTCAAGAGAGGCGCAAAAAGAGTTCTCCT
>DWHE01000209.1:0-11898 GCA_018247495.1 Satarupa nymphalis | reverse complement strand
CGGGACGACGGTTCGACGTGGACAGGTGTCCATCGGTGAAAAGACAATCGTCATCTGACCGGGTCAGTGCCACCGCCACGGCTGCTTCTGCCGTGCGGTGAACCGTATGCCCGTTAGCTACTTTTATACTGATAAAAAAGCGGAACCATAAGCTTATTTGTAGGTAGAATACTAAAAGAAAAATCGATTTCCTTACTCCTTGCATCATAACCGACCTCGATGTTCGTACACATGTAACCGATTGAATTAAACTGATTTTACACTATGAAATAAAAAATAATTGCAATAGTAAAATCTAAATGTAGGGCGCACCTCTGCTGATGTCCACGTCTGCGATCAGCTCCTCGTTCATGAGCGCCGTGAGCGCGTCGTCCGTGTGCGTCGACTCTGCAATGACCGATGTCGCAGTTACTATTTAACTCCGTAATCATTGCAAGTGTTTTCTAATTATCTACATAAAGTCACAGGCGAACACGCAACATATAATTAGCTATACTACTAGAACAAACGAACAAACCAATTTCTTCCTTGACACCGGGCTCCTCCTTGATCACCGTGATGAGCGTGGGCGACGTGGGCGTGGTCGGCGCGGAGGGTGTGGTGGGCGTGGTCGGCGCGGTCGGGGTGGTGGGAGTGGCGGGCGGGGTGGGGGCGGCCTCGGCGCCTTGCGGGCCCGCGCCCGCCTCGCCGCTGCTGTTGGAGCTGCACTCTGGACTGTATGGAGCCATCTGGAAATCGTTCGTTAAACCCTTTTTATTATTTAGTGCTGACGCATATCGGTAACGAACACTTGCACTTGCTTAAGTGCACAGGTGGCTTAGTAAATTTTGCAAAATTAAGTTAATTTGTGGTAGAACCTTTCCAAGTTCAACAGGGTGGCGCCGGCCAGTAACCGCATGTGCGAAATACGATACGACGAACTTGGTCCACAGATAGCACCACAACATTCGACTGACCTCAAACTTAAAAAAAATGTACTCCAGGGAACGTTCAGGAGCAAGATCATGGCGACATTTTTACAGGAATCGGAGCAGAAAGTTCATATACAGGCTGCAGTTCGGAAACACCTGTAGCCAAGCGTCCTACTGGACGAATATTCTATCCTTCGTCGGATTATACCTGCACTGTTATTAAATTAAAAAATTAAAAAAAAAGCAAGCACGAGACGCGTACCCGAAGACTGCGGCGGCGGCGCGGCGTGACCTCGGCCATCTTGTAGCTGGTATCCATCGCCCAGTACGAGCCCTTGCCCGGGTCGTCCTTGCTGCGTGCCACCTTCATGAAGCACTTGTTCAGCGACAAGTTGTGTCTTATTGAGTTTTGAAAAAAATTTTTTTTTTTATATCTTTAATACTTTTAGCAACTATCTCGAAACGTGAAAATAATTAATACTGGGTGTAAACTGTTTTGTTGCTATATTTAAGTGATTAGCTGATAGTCTTAGTATTAATCGGCGTAGCTAAGGGAACTCACCATCCAGCCCTTGCCGGCTTCCTTGTAGTAGGGGAAGGCGCAGCAGATGTAGTTGTAGATCTCGTTGAGCGTCATCTTGCCGCTGGCGGAGCTGCTGATGGCTAGCCGGATCATACTCGCATAGCTGTAATGTGGAATAGTGTGCACAATTAATTATTTTACTTCGCTGTACTGCCTCTGTCAGCTCTTTCCGTCAGTTCAATGCAGTAGTCATTATGTGTGATGGATATTTTTTTAAAGTTTTTGCTGCATGTTTAACTACATATATTATTAATCCACTCAAGTATATCGTCATTATAAATTTAACAACCCCTTCTACTTCACATATGCTCCATGTGCAATTTTAAACTTCCAGAACCAGCAGTTTGAGGTAATCATTGATGTCAGTGAATCAGCTTACCTATTTACATGTATGGATAATGTAGTCTGTTCGGAAAGTACAAACAGTGTTCAATAGAAAAACATCTGAAGGTCAGCAGATGACTTAATAACTTATAAGAGTAACATTGATTATGATACAACTCCAAACCAGCAACAAATTGGATAAAATACTAATGACCTCAATAAAATACTGTGCAGCCAGATAGAGATAATTTGTGTGACTAATGATAGTAGTGTGATTACATGTGGTACCTTAGCAGCATTTGAATCTATCAGAACTATCAATCAGCAAGATTAACCGTTCAAAGCATTAGCATTTACCTTCAAAGGCAAATACAAAATGTTTAAAATCAAATTGAATAAAAATAACCTTCATACAATCACACCCCTACACTAGAATGTGAATTGATGTCAGTGTATTGGTATTAAAGAAATTAATAATGTATTTTAAAATAATTAACTGTCATAACATTGTTTTATTAGTCAGAAATATTTATTTTGTTAGGCATTTTCATATTTTGATATGATACTTTTTTACTCCAAAAACTAATTATACATCTGGGTGGGTGGTTGCTTTTAAAGTTGGTTAGGTGTGACACCAGTTTTACAGACTAATTAAATATCAAGTGAACTGCATGCCTGCTAAGTAATCATATAATATTTTGTCACAATTGATTTACTTGTATTAAGATTAAAAAACAAACTGAAACTTTAATGCTATACCATTTTTATGTTAAAGCAACAAGTAAATTAACTAATATTCATGTAAGGACAAAGGGTTATTTACTAAGAGTTACCCAATACAAAATAAACAGAAATATTGCCTAATAAATGTTGTAACTATCTGGTTACATACCTACATTGTAGAAATAATGCACCATGATATTATAGTAAGATGGGTAATTTATTGGCTGTGAAGTGGCCTATAGCAATGATTCACTAATAAATAAAATCAAGGTTACTAGCCGCACAAGGAAAATTCATTACCTGTAAGCTGGCTTTGCATGTTTGATTTTGTTTGGGTTATCTCTCTGGTCTTCCTTGTTATTGTTTTCCTGTTGGAGCGATGGCGGCTGCACGTCCTCGAACAGGAACCTTGGGATGGGCCCCAGCGGGCTGTGACGCGGTGGGCCTGGGCTGTACGCCGGCAGCCACTCCACTCCGGGAGATTCACTCATTGTCCCATACGACGCACTTCCCCGTACGATCTCACCTCCCTGCTCTCATATCTTTACCTAGACGCGCAAAACCTTCTAACACTTATCTCGTACCGTCGAGCCCTTGACAATAATCGTGGGCGTCAAAGTTACTCGCTACCTTTTATGAAGACGAACTTCGCTATTCATTGTACAACATCAATCAAACATCCTTGGTCTGTCGAACGGGAGAAACCAACAACAAAAATTACTATATTCAATGCAAATAATATATAATCGCATATAAATATATACAATAACGTTAATTAAATGTTTAAAATAAGGCAAAAAAGGAAAGAAAATGTAATATTCGGAAAATTGAAATTATTATGACATTTGAGGCGCCTACAACAAGGAAAATGGCGACGGACAGATTGTATAACGAAACACAGAGGTAAACTATGCTAGATAATATTTAGGAATGCGATGCAGTTCAAATTTTTTTTATTTAATCACATTTAAATACATAAATATTGGTTTCATTTATTATAATATTTGCTAAAGAATAATTAAAAGTGATTTGAGATTGAAAATTTTATTATGACAACTATATTTATTTGTATTTGGCAAGGATGCTTATGATTATCAGTTGCAGGTATTTAAGTTTGAAAAATGTCAGTTTCAGTGAAATGTCTGAGAGGGAAAGATGTGTTCGGTGTTATTTTGAGTTTAACGGTTTGTTGACAATAATTACACAAACGTGTTAACTGCTGTCGTGACTTATTGTGAACAGTTGCCAGTTTATTTAGTGTAAAATTTTAAGTGGCTTGTGAACAATGACAACTCAGCCAGAAGTCGGTGTGTCCGACTTTGTCCTGCTCGACAATTTGACGACAGATACGTTCATCGAAAATTTGCATCTGAGGTAGGTTTTACTCACTTTAGCAAAAACTTAAAACATATTATGTCCACTTTAAGTAAATAGATGAATATTAGACACGCAGAAGTTGCCAATCAAGTATAGCTTCTTATTTGTATACAATATAAACTTTGAAGGAAACTACGGCAAACTTTTATCCTGGTCTAAGCTTTTCGTAAGTTACTTTTGAGAGCGGCAAGAACATTTAAATTCGATCCGTAAATAGTTGACGTTATCAATACTGCCTTACAATTAAAACATTCGCCTTGTCAATTCCACTTGGGTAAATAAAATAATAACTTTGTATAAATATTGTAATCAATGTATAAAATTTCTAGTTGCTATACATGAAATATGTATAATTGGCTTTGCTTAAATATCGGATTGTAATGTAACTGGAGATATTCATCAATCAATCTGTGAACTTTGTATTGTTTTTTTCCTTTATTTATATTGGTTTAAAGTCATAGCTCTGTGGCATTCGTTTTTAATTAGTATTTTTGTATGGAGTGCCGTGTGAGAACTTGTCATTGGTAGTGGTATTAAAGATTAAAGGCATCATAAACAAATAGTGGAAACATAAAAGATTAGAGCTCTAGTTACATTACAAATCTAAATATGACTTCATTGGCTGAATCACAAGTGTAAATCAAACAACAAACAATAATTACATGTCTATTTAAATTTAATTTATTTCAATTGGATGTTTGTCTTGTTCATGGATGATCAATTGCATGGCTGCGCCAGAGAACACTATGGAGTACAACATGCAAAATTTACTTTGTAGTAGAACTAATCTTGTAGTCGTAGTAACTACAGGTGCACAAAACAAGCTATATTTTACATATTTCCTATAAAGCATTGAAGGGCATGTAAGAATAAAAAAGCAGTGAATGACTAATCTATCAAAATATTAACTATGAACTCAGGAATAGCTTCCATTGGATTTCTTATGTGATTAATAGGTCATGGAGTTGATTAGCAGTTAATAATATCATAATTGTTCAACAGATTGTCTGATATGATAAGATCATACAATGCTATCTGAAAGGCATAGAATTAATTTGGAGTTGCTACCGTATACCAACAAATAGTTTTATAGCACTGATTTTATTATAATATATAATGAAATTTTTATAAAGACTGTCACTTTTTTCTCTTTATGGATATTTTAAAATTGATGTGTTAAAAGTGCCCATTTTGTAATGCAGAAAAGGTTCATCGGTACATATTGTTTCCCATTCTTCTTGATAATTGTTGATTATTATGTATGTTGTAGAAGACTCCATGCTTCATTGGTTAGTGACCCTGACCTGAGCTGTAGGTTTCAGATTAAATTCCCTATGGGGCTGACTCTTATTTGGAGAACAATTGTTTGTACTTTTGTCTTCAATGTTAATTTGTTTCCTTTTGTGTCTACCAATGGTAACACATGGTATCCTACAGGTGCAAGTGTGAAAGTGTTTATTTATTTATTTGTCCATGCGCAAAAAATTTTTTGCTGATTGTAATATGTAATTGTAACATATTTCTGGTAAGGTTGAACCCTTAATAATTTGAAATTAATTTCAAGTTATTGAAAAGTTAATAAACTATTATGTATAATATTAAATTCCACATTAGTTTCAAACATTCTATTGTTATAAATTTTGATCAACTATCAAATCATCTCTAATTTTAATGTATCATAATAGAGATTGTCATTAAACCAGTTTCAATATTTTATTATAGGCAAATGAAATTGAAGAAAGTAGCAACATTATTTGTCAATAACAATGCAGCAAAGGCGATGTTTATCTGAACTTCCCTACTATTACAGAAGCAAGTTGTATCACAATGTATGAATTAAAAAAATTATTTCTCATATTATGCAAAATGATCTTTTTATCTTCTAATTTCTTTACCATGGTGGTCCACTTCACCATAAAAGTAGCTGCATACTCGGATGCCTTTGACCACTTTTATGTCACATTATACACCAGAGGTTTTAGTTGTCCTTGGCAGTCTGTTAAATTTCGAAAACATAATGAAAAGGATCCCTTTTCAAGAAGTTTAAAAAAATCCTTTGAGATTGGCAGCACATTTACTATAATTCTGTTATTACATGTGTTCATTGGCGATAGCAACCACTTACCATCAGGAGGCCAGTACACCTGTCTGTCAGACTTTTATATAAAAAAAATTATCAAATGAAGGTCCAGTAACAATGCTTTATAGTACTTGAAAATTAGAAATCTAATATTGTACAATTTTTCTTTGGCTCTAGTCATTTAAAAATTCAAAATGCTCAAGTATCTACTAATAATACATGTTATCAATATAAAATCAAATTTAGGACAAGAAATTACTTGTGTGCATGAGGTACGGTCGTAAGGGGTGCATGTGATATTTGAAGTAACCAACTGTAGTCCTCAAAAGTAGGAGGAGCTCAGCTGTGGCCGACCTTGAACTAAAGGTTAGTCCAATTTGACGCTGGTTACATCATAGGCTGCAATGATCACTTAACAAAAAGTGAACTACTTGCCTGTTTACTTTACTACTACTCTTATTTGAATAATAATTTTAAAAAATTGCAAATAAAAGTATTCATTTACATATTACGCTCTTGCCAATTTCCAAAGGCGAATGTGATCACTTACCATCAGGTGGGCGACCTTTCTGACTGCAGTGTGGATCTACAAAAACAAAATTTTCATCCGTATTAACATGCACATGGTTCAGAGTGGTAATTAATTTTTATTACATGAACCATACAATGGATAGCCTTTAGATAGTTGTTGCTTTGATAGCGTGACAGTGGCCTCAGTCTCAAAAGGTATGAGCACTGTTTATAATGGCCGATGATGGCCCGTCGACAATGACGCGCTGTGCGTGATGTCATCGCCCAAGGTGTTGGCTGACGGCCTTTCATACATTTTTTCCTTAGTATCCTCAACACACAGGACAAACACAAAATAAATTCCAATGTCGGAATTAATTAAGTTCGGCTCATTTACTATTGTGGCTGAATGATTTTAATAGTAATAGAAATTAGTTGGTACCATTCAAATTTTATCGTAACACTTTTAGCAATAGTACCGAGACACACTAATATATATGAAACCCGCGTGTTAGTTTGTTCATCACAAAAATATAAATTATGTATTTGGTTTTCCCATCGTATTACTTTAATTTTTGATAATATTAAGCGTATATCACAATATTTCGTGACGGTCTGGATATCGATAAGGTATATAATGGAAACTAGCTCAATATTTAAAGGAAAACAATTATGCAGTGAAAAAAATTTACAACCCCGCTTTACTGGCCCCATAACTACCCACACACGTTAGCTAACAGGCCATATATATATATATGTTTTTTAATATATATATATCCAGATTAACATATTTGCCATTTTGAATTATTGAATTGAAACGATTGACGTGACTTATTTTTGTTGTATCCACCTATAAGCAATCTGTGAGCAATATGTTTTAATATGAAATATGAGTCATATTTGCCTAATGCGTATGACGTCTGCTCCATTGTTACAGTAATCGTCACCATTGTCTTGAATGTTTTTGGTATCTGTAACTCTATATTAGAAGCAATTCTACATATTTATCCAAAGCATGCCGCCACTTTTTTAACCGAAAAACAACAGACAAAAGTTGCTTTACATCAGTTATAGGTTCTACCATTCAAACTTCTTGAATTTAGGAATTCAATTTATTATTTTAAAACATTACTGTAGAAGATATTTGCATCTTATTTCGCCTAGTTCGTACGTATCGCCGAGGTTGCGTGGACGATACATAATAGAAATTTTTGTTAATCGTGTGACCACATTGTAAATTTCTATTTATCGTTACTCATATCTTCTTTATATTCCCTTCAAGTAAATTTGCAATCTTCGCTAACGATCGCGGAGAGCTCTCTCGCCGCAGCCCGACAATATGAAACCGCGCTGTAATAACAACTTAATTTTCTGTGAACTTCGGAATGAGGAGTATTACGCATATGCGTGAAACTACTGATATCGTTTAAATTCAGGTTATGGTATTAAGATAAACTAATAAATGGTGTTATAAATTGGTTCACCGGTACATAGGTTTTTTTTTTACTTTTAAGCTGATTTTCTTTAAACTTGGGCTTTCAAAGTAGCAACTGATACTTACGCGCTATGTTACGGATGATGTGTTATATGTTGGTGTGCGATCTTGAACAATGTTTCATAGAGGAGTTCAAGTACGAACAAGAGTGCGGACGACCGCTATCATCGCCTTCTGGTCAACAGCAGAATTTATCACCGGAGGGCAGTGTTCTATATGAGAGAATTGCTCCGGTAAAAAGCACGCGGGCGTATGCAGTATCGCGGTGTTATAATACAACTGATCCTTCATGAGAATTACATACCTCGATTAAGGTAATGTTTAATAGCAATGCTCAAAACTACATACGAGTTAAAATACTCAATTTACACTTAATATTAATCCTCATTGTTTGCCTTAAATAGAAGTAGCTAAGATTTCGTCGACAAGTCAAAAAAGCTGCATCCGTAATTAGCCTAAGGCCAAAAGCAACGGACCGTTATTCTCAACCTCTGCGATCTCGAAACGATACCGCTCCGCTGTCGACATTACGGTTTTACGATTTCACCAACGCATTCATCGGTCGACATGTCGATTGGTCGTAAATTGCCTTTTCAATGTTTTGCGGTGCCTGAAAAGGCCTTACTTTAAATTACCGATTTTGCTTCGTACATATACATCGATACTCGTACGTAACCTGATTGTGGTGTCTGCGGTTTTTGTACTTCCTCGTATGTATTTGTTAAGTGGTGGTACCACTGGCACATATGCTTCTGTCGTGAATAAAAAGCCGCGTTTCAGTTTAAAAAGTGCACACGCTAAGTTTACAAGGCGTCCTAACTTGGCCTCTACAAACTTATCCATTCATCCTTGACAGTTTTCGAACGATACAATTATCCGGTTTGAAATTGGCTAATATTACAGTTACTGGAGTTTTTGATTTGCAGCGAGGACCACAAAAATTCTATGCCGGGTTCTATCCAGGGTAACCTTCGACTAGGCATGATAATTTCTTACATAACAACCGATATGGACTTCTTAACGCTCCTACAAAAGTAAGACGATATTCAAGATAGAATGCGTGGTTGCCACTCGCAGGGCTGTGCCGTTTAAGTGTTAAGCAAATGGAGTATTCCCAATTGTATCGATCCCACCCTCGATTCATCGCAACAATCAGCCGTCTCCAAAAACCTGTATTTAATGAATAAAACAGCTGTGAGGAGTTAACGTGAGCGTTGTATTGTTAACAATTACATTAAAGATAAAGGCGGTCACGTATGTAATTATTGTTGTTCGCAGTGCCCACCTGCTAAACACTCACCGCCTTGCTTATCGTCTTTTGACGTAATCAAAACAAGGGCTGCCACTTGATGGTTTTCTTTAATACACATTATTGTAATCAATAAATGATATAAGATACGATGATAAACGGAAATGATTTTCTATTTGTGTATATTTTGGTATGATTTTACTCGGATTAGCCATTGTAAGGTTTCTATCGACTTCGTCATACCACGCACGTCTGAATCGGTTTGGCCTTTGAATATCTACCATGGAGTTAAAATATTTACCCACATACATACTTGCATGCAAACATGACTCTTCTTTGTTTGATCAATGGTGTAAGAAATTACATTCAGTTTTAACAAGAAAGCTGAAATATGAAATTTAATTTAGTAGATTTTTCTATTTTGCTTATTGATAGTTTTGCTATAATGGGCCGGGCATTAATGTAACGGGTTAAGCATCCGGATACCCTGCAAACTGCGACGGTTCTGTGCCTAAATCGGCTAAGAATGGTACCTTTGCGTATCCCTACGAACGATGCAAGCCACGAGGTTTAAATACGAGACATTCCATAATGTTTTGATCTTATGGTATCGAAATAACCAAGAGCTCACTGCCTTCTATAATGAATAACCTAAATTCATTTGCAGTATTTAAAATTGCCCTTGAGAAACGGTTTCAAATACTTTACGTAACTCTGCGGTCTAGAATAAAATATTGTCTCCAAAATATATTTGAATGTGAAAAAAAAACTTAGTCAACCCTTAATAGGAACTTGAAGTAAGTACACTATGCATATGACGTCTCGATATTGATCATAAAATTTGTCCTTCCCTATTGAGGACACGATGGCCGCATTGAAGCTATTAAAACAGCGCAAAAAACTATCGTTGTGAACATTGAATAAATTATTTGCATTTTCTTTTACACCAATCCTTCAGGCATGCACATAGTTGGATGTATTAGTATATCTGTAAAAGTCGATAACCTATTTAAAGCGTTCGTTATATTATGAATTATATTTAGACATTGTGTGTATATATATATTTCGAATTCTCCATTTATATGTTCGACTATATTAGAGGCATCGATATGACATCATTGATGCGAGTAGACAAATTATTTCAACGTTTGAGTCGAGTTGTAAAATATCAACTGGAAATCCCAATGGAATCTGTATATAAATAATAACAGACAATGTTTCAGGTTATAGTTTATCCGAGTCAATAAAAGAAATATGGTAACGATTTATAAAATCATTCGAATCGAAAGGTTAATGGACAGGTCAGGCTCAAATGATTGACCGTTGCTGAGTAAATACATATTGTCATTTGGCGGAGTCGAATGCAAAAATCATCGGAAGTAACACTTCCTAAAAGTGGTGATAGTCAATGGTGCTAGCTGCTAGAGCCTGTCCAGGTTCGACCGGATCAGCACCACCACCACACCTGTTTGTGCTGTAAGCAACTTTATATTGTTTTTTTCTATTTCTATAAGTATATTATATTCGAAGTCTATTTTTTATAAGTTTTCTTTTGGTGGAATAGATTTTAAACTGGGTCCATAAATTTTTGAGTTTATTCATTACAAACAAAAATACAAATGGACAATAGTCCAATTCGAAGTCGGTTACAGTTGTCATGGGCTGCAACGATCACTTAACACCAGGTGGACTGCATGCCCGTTTTCTACTCTTACATCAATAAAAAGAAACCTCTCAATCATGAGTATTTTGTCTCATCACGTTCAGATTTGTAGTCGGTCAAACGTGAGGACGTCAGTTCCATGAATTGATAGAGATACAGACTATAAGTAATATTAATATATTTTAAAAATGGAAAGTTGATTCAGTACAATGCCATTCGCTACCCCAGTCCGTATTGCTATTTTAGTCTATACGCAAGGCATTAAAAATACTTATTTTCGTATAAACGCCTGTTTTTATGCTCTGATTACCCAGAAAGGTCAAATATGAAGCGAACGTGTTATAATTTACAAGCGGAAGCGGTTTCCGTGTTGTGATATTTTCATTATCATTCAGCGTGTTGCATGCTTCAGTGATATAAGTCATCGGTGTCAATGAACACGTCTCTAACAAATGAAAATTAACATTAACCGGTTTATATTTTTGGTTTATATTTTACTCATTATATTTATTTTCTCTGTACGTTATTTATTAAGTGGATGTTATTCCAAATACATATATATGAGGTTGTTATTGAATTCGGCGGTGATGAATTTTCCTCATGCTGTTTTCCTTGATATTCTCTTGAAACAGGAACTAAGTATATTTAAGGTATCTGTTTATAATTATGAACACTATTTTCACTTAGCCTGCATTTTTTTAGAATTACGCCGTATACTTACCTCACGCTAGAATTGCCGGTCAAATTTGACACACAAAACAAACACAAAAATAGCAATAAGCCACGCGGTTGTGTAATATTTTCATTTCAATTAAATTAATGGTACAGTATTGGATAAACATGACCAATGTTCTGTAACAGTGACTTGTGTATAGAATTGATTGAATGAAAGTGATCATAAGGTACTGGGTGCACATCAGTGGTACTCCATTTCCTATGTGCTAGCAGGTTGCATGTAGTTTGTGTTTAGGGACAAGCAAACG
>DWHE01000208.1:0-11908 GCA_018247495.1 Satarupa nymphalis | reverse complement strand
TTTTCTTCAGTCCTATTTATTAGAATTATAAAGCTTTACAGTGCAAGGTCTTAGTACGACCATTTCTCAGCAAAAAATGTCAAATTGACAGGATTTCTTTTTCCTCCCTTAATTTTTTTGAGTATTGTAAAAGTCTTGCCTACGTTGATAGGTAAATCCTAACCAAAATTTTTGTTTTTTACTATCGAAACCAGAAAAATGTTCGTGGACCCCCACTTACAACTTGTGATCCCCCATTCTCTTGTCATGTCAACGTGGACGCCCATCTGGTCTCCCGTGGACTTCTGGGGATCCTCCTGGACCACGTTGGGAACCTATAATGTAAAGCGAGCCTCATTTATCTAATTTATTCAACAGCGTTTGTTATTTTCCGCTATGAGATCAAAACATCGATTTTGAAATCAATTATGTCAGACGTGCACAAATAACACTTAATTGATACGTGGAAGACAATATATATTTTTAATTTATCGGTTCCACAAGAATTTTTTTATAACTTCAAATATTCGACATAGTCTCGAAAGTGTCAAAATTTATTTTATAACTATGAAATAAATGGCACCGCGATTGTTAATTATGAATGAACATCAAAGGTCAGCAAGATGTTTCGTAAGAACAGCTCGTCTCATGATTATGTATGCATCTTGGTAGCTCCTTATAAATACTCCACAACAACACTGTATTCGAAATGTTAAACACAAATATACAAGGTTTTTTTTATAGGTATAAGAGTAGCAAACGGGCATGCACCTCACCTAGTGTTAAGTGTTCACCTAGTGCAGGGGTCGGCAATCTTTTCAAAAAAGAGCCATCAAAAAAGAGCCATCATTTTAAAGAGCCATCAAAAATTTTCGTTTCAACTGCTAATGTTTTAACAAGAGGAAATAGTTTGTGCATGTCTCAAATCTCAGACCTACACGAAAGGCTAAGAGTTTTGATAATAAAACAATTATTTTTTGTATATGGAACAGGAAGGCCATAACTGTACATCGAAAGAGCCGCATGCGGCTCGCGAGCCACAGATTGCCGACCCCTGTTCTAGGGCGTTTACAAATAAGGTTGGCTACATAAGCCACATGCGAGCACACGAACGCCAACTGCAGCGGAGTTAAAACAGTCGCCGTAGCCTAAATCGGCCTGGATCACATCATCAGGGGACGGGTATCAGTACCAGCACCATACCCTCATGCTGATATGAAGCAAACGCAAGTAACAAACTGACTGGCAGTTCACCAAGTGCTACGTGGTCACTGCAGCCCATGACAACTGAGACAAATTGGACCATTTCCATTTCCAAAAGCATTAGTTCCATCTATCTATATCTATCTTCTATAAATATAAGAATGAATCACTATTTCCCTTGGTCACGGAAAAACTCAAGAACGCCTTTACCGATTTCATCCATCTTTTTTAAGTTTACTAGCGCTTTGTAGAAGGTTTTTACGGAAAAAATAATTAAGAAAGTTAGAAAACTTAAGAAAACGACTATGTAAACTTTTCTAATGTAACCTTAGCGCGTTTGACATAACTATCAGTTGTTTGACAGTCCGCGCGATTGACTGATCGTGCGCTGCAAATATCGTTCACCAGCTGAACCGGTCGGAATCGATAGCTAAAATAATTCATTCATTCATTTCTTGGTACAAACACATTGCACAATTCAAGCGGAAAATTAATTATTTTTCTTTTGTTCAGTGAGTTTTTTGAGCAATAAAAAAACATGGTTAGTTCACGCACTCACACCTTAAATTAAAAGTTAATTTAATATGTATATTAAATGTGTATATAATATAAATATAATATGTGCAATAATGTATACATTGTTGGTAAGTTTTGATAGACTAATACGTGGTACATGGTTAAAAAGAATAAACAGAGTAGTCAATTTTTTCTCTCAGAGCTACAACAAATGTACCTACGTGAAAGCTGCCTACGTACTTTGCTGAATTTCAGAGCTATGTCGGATATCTTTTTACGTCCACGAATTTTTTCATTTCGGATTCTATCACTTAGCCAACACCAAGCATAGCTTGCTAGGTGACTCGTCTCTGCTCCATAGGTCATCACTGGCAACATACATGCCTCCAACACTTTCGAATTCAAGCACTGAGATATAACGGATGAGAAGATGCTGTTTAATTTCCCGAACGCAGCCCAATCCAAAGTGGGTCTCTTCGAGTGACGTTCTTTTCGAAGTTGGACATGCCTATCTGGATCACTTGTCCGAGGCAAATTTATTCATCCACAACTTGGATTGTTGCGGGTTCGGGTGTGATAGAACAAATTACGTAATCTAAGTGATACCCCGTTCTCTACCTTATTTCGGACTTCAGAAAATTCCAGATTAACTCCAGTATAACTTGCCCATCTCTCTCTCTCTCTCTCTCATCTCTTTCAGCTCATGTATTGTCTTATCGGTTCTCAATTTCCTGGTGTGGTATAATGCCAGGTACGTGTGTCATCATTTAAAGTAGCTCGAACTCTAGATCCATCGACATTATCATTATTAAAGTAGAATATAGACATGTAGCGATATATGGCAGGCATTAACAACGTCCAGCTCAGAAATGCCTACTATCAACCAACCAGGAGGTCGACTGCACTAGCGGGAGCTTGTGACACTGGGCCTCTTAAAACATTTGGTTCACTAGTTCGATCGGCCGGTTGACTGACGACAGCCGAAGTTACAATCCCTTCAGCGTATGAGCGATGGACGCGTATTGCTGGAGGCCTCCAATTTCAACCCCCTCTGCCAGCGTCGCTGCGTCGGACGGCGCTCGCGTTCTCCGTCAATTCGCCAAATTTTTTAACGTTTGTGATTATTTTCTCCCTAGCCTTTGGGGTCGAAGCGTGTTGTTGTAAAGTTTACAGGATCCCTACATAAAAGGGCTGACATATAAAAAAATCAAATCCTACAATTAATTTTAATACACTATTAATTATAATAGAAAAGAGAAATATTTTGCTTTATGGTGGTGGATGGGATATATTGACAATGTATGTGTGTAGTAGTTCCTAAAAGTGGGTGTCCATTCATGTAGTGCGAGATGCCTTACATGGCGGTACGTTTTTCAGATGACTTGAATATCTTAATGCAGGTCTTTACGACTGTAACCACACGTGTCCATAACCCTAGGAGCCTATTTAATCCCCCCTACCCCAATACTGAAAATTCTAGTGCGGCAACATATTACAATATAATATACAGGGTTATTTAGGGTGCCTTTCCACCACAGATCTGCTTGGCAGCTAAGCGGTAAGCGATGGCGTAGATTCGCCACAAAACTATTTATTTACCTTTGTAAACTAAAGCTAAGTGTGTAGCGGAGCTTAGGTGGATACGAGAAAGTCGCGCTTTACGCCAGCTATTGCAACGAAGTTTCGAGATGGCGGAGCATGGTCAATTAGACGAGTTCCGTTCATTCGTTTGCGTCCTAATTGCGCCTCAATGGCCAATTTTCATAGCTTGCGTCCATAACTCAAGTCTCGCGCGTCTGCGAAGATGACAAAAACTTAGCTTCGTGAAACCATTGTCCAGACCTAACTCGTCTGAGCTAATAACCTTTGCCTGTTAATCAAGGTATGAAAATCGTACTATCCTATTTGTGGAAAGGAAAATGGAAAGGCTTCATGGAAAGGCACCCTTAAGCTCTTAGTTTACGATATACCTATCTATAACCTGAATGTGAACGTGCCGATTATATGTTATAGAATACGATCATAAGCTAAGCCTAACAACGCTCATTAATGCATAATTTAACTTGACATATTACAAGAACACCGCACTTTAAAAACGGTTAGTTGATTTAGTTTGTTTTACTTATTGGTTTTCATCTAGGTCATTATTAAAATGCTTCTTTTATAGGCCAAACATAACATTAATAGCTTCCTTCAGATAAACTCTCGAGATACGCCAATGATATTAACACCGTCTCGATTGTGGAAGCAGCGACCCACGGCAACTTTTTAAAAGATAAAGTTATTTATGTATTATCTTTTTGCTAGCAAAGTACTACGCCTACGCGACTTTTTATTCTTTTTTACTTTCATTTTTGTTTTTTTTTTATTATTTTGTTTTATTTTATTTTAATTTTTCATACAACTTACTGTAGCCCATGCGAACTCACCTGTTGAACAGAGCTGGGTGCATTTTATGACTTTTTTTTGTTTCTGTTATGATTATTTCTGATTGTTATTTTTTTTTATTGATTTTAGTTTTATTGCTTTGTGTACTGTTATTTTTTTTGTTTTGTTTCATTTTTATTAATTGTTACGGCGCAGGATTTTATAGTCAATTCTGTAAAATATTGGTCTATTTATTGGTGTAATAAAATACCACATGCGCCAGGGGCCAGCTGTTAATGCGTACAATAGGAGTACATAATGACGACTCCAGTATTCTGTGGGACGTTAGGGAAATAAGAGTGAGCGAGTTTCCTCACAAACACGGCTTCGGACGACCAGAAGAACGTCGTAGTTAGCGCCTTCCTGACAGTCGTACACATCGTGGACACGCGGTAGGCGGCCCATTCTCAACACAAATTTGGTCGTGAATTGATTTAAGAACAAAGAAAAATTTAACCACAAATGCTATTTTTAAACGCGTTGTTAAAGCTATCCGTTTAGGTGTTCCTAGTGTTCACTATACTTATTTATTAGTAGCAGTGGTACGGTCGGTAAGGCAGCTTTAATAAGCCACCGCAGTGGGGTAGGGAGGAGTGGGTGGAGGGGCGACCGCGTTCGTAGAGGGGCGCGCTAGTGAGAGCCTAGTATCCGGCTATCGATCACATTTGTCAATACGTCCTTTTGAAATACCCAGTGCCTGTGTCGGTGAATGCTGTTATTTATGCTACGTCGATGTATTCGACTTGGTACTAAAACTCGACGAGCGCACTAAAAGATGCGAAAAGCTTATCATTTTTTAATGTATTTCCAAGGAAACCAAACATTTACATATGATGTGTAACTAGTGAGATGCAATGCTATGAGTACAATAACGATCAGCGTTGCGCGACAGCAGTATGGGGTCGTGCAAGTCAAGATGCGAGTCATATATTGGACGGCCGACTCCCGGACATGAGCATTTTCGTGCATGTTGAGGTTCTAGGTTGAGGTGGTTTGTTGATACATACATTGACAAAATGTAGTTTTGTCAATGTATGTATCAACAAACCACCCCTGTTAGGGCGACAAGTCAGCAAGCAAAAATTGTGTAAGGCAGTGTACTAACAGATAGTTGATCTGCTATTTTCGTTCCACCAGGGATGATCGCCGACACTCGGTGTCTCTGTGAGCGGTCATACAATAAAACAAGAATGAGCGTTCAGCTTGAATGTTGAGCTTCAATGACCGACTACCGTAACATCTTTTTAAGGGTCAACGTGAAAAAACCGTGCATATGCATTGATGTAAAAATAAGTAAAATTACTGTCTTTTCTTAGATTTAAATTTACTATTCGCAAACCAAATACTCGAGTCAAAAAGTTGCAGAAAAGATACCAAAAGAATTACTATAAAATTTTTATATGATACGTACGAAAACTTGTTGTATGAATAAATCTTTTTTGGTTATTTCTATCAACAATATGGTGGCAAACTCTTACCTTTTGTAATTATTGAAAAAGTACGGCTCTAAACGATTGCATAGGATTACTTTGTATATGTAGGTCTTAGGGTAGGCCTTTTTCCTAGGTGTAAGGTAATAGAGGCCTATGTATTTAGAATAATAACTCGACAAGTAAATATTTATGCTATGTTCTTAACCTTTCGAGTTCGTGTATCTCATGTTGTGTGGTCACCGAGCCCATCGCCTGTGGACACAAGTAATACTGGTCACCTAGTAGTCCTTGGGACTTCTGTCCTAAATGCCTTGTCGCCTTTGAAGGAGGGCCCTCGTTGCCTTATTCTTGAGTAGCCATGTCAGAGCGTTCCGAGAAAACTACAGAAGGGCTGTCGTTCACTGTCACGAGGTTAACAAAAGTTATGGATGATTTCATATATTCGTTAAATAAAACCTACTGTTAAGTCTTGTTTTCCTGTGATTTATATTTTCTTGTAATATTAACTGTAATAATTTTCTGGTTCAGATCCCCACCTAATGGTTTATTGACATCAGGCATCCTCAAGCATGATGTAGAGATAAACCCTCACATCATCGCACCGGACCCCTTCCCATCAGGCGATTGTTTAAATGTATTTTCACCGGTGTTCCTGTTCCTGCCGCAAGAGTGAGTACTGGATAGACTTTATAAATAAATACAATCAGCTTTTACAGGGCACCAACACATACACATACCCACACACACACATACGATACTGTTTAGCGTTATGCATTATAAGTGAACAAATGGATAGATTTTATTGATATGTCTTTATTGTGCACTTATTATATTGAAACATGTATCTGTACTATTTCATAAATCTATTGTACTCAATATATTTAGTGTGATGTAACGGGACATACAGACAGACAATAATTTCAAATATGGTTAACTGATATCGGTGATTCATAAAACGAGTATTTAACACGAAATTCGACAAATAGACGCGGACAAAGCTGCGGTCAGAATATATTGCGGGCATATATAAACGAGCATGCAGTTCACCTGGTGTTCAGTAATCACTGCAACCCATGACAACTGTAACCGACTTCGAATTTTACTATTGTCCATTTCGAGAACGGTCACAGCTGCGTTGCTACTCCTGAGGACTAAATTGGTCGCCTCATTTAGTCAAAGTATATATATTAAACATTACATAACATGTATAATTTTGCTTGAATTACAAGTAACAACGATAACTTGTAAAACTTACAAAGTCATGTTGGCAATAACTGCGAAAAAATCTTAAGTCCTAATACGTTTTAGTCGATATTTTTATTCATCACTTATAATTTTATTCGGATATATGGCGTTTAATCTTGAGGCCTAATGAATAATGTTCCATTTTAGGCCAGAGGAACTAAACACGATGAACACCAGTGAAGATGAACCATCGTCTGGTTTAAATGGAAGACTGAGGCCGAGGAAATCCACTACTCCCAGCCTTCAATCAATCAAACAGATTGTACGAAAATTGGACGGCAAACCTAACGTAGAAAAACCTAAACGTTCAAGCACCCCTTCCGACCCTTTACCGAGCAAAACAGAAACTATTTCAGATAAACAAGATTCGTTAAAAACTCCGCAGCTGCTTTGTCCCTATTGCGATCGAAAATGTGGTTCAAAACAAAGTTTATCTAAACACGTCAGACGTTTACACCTCTCGTCTTCTAAAGTTGACTCTTCTCTCGTTTGTTTATTTTGTAATCATGTCGAAGCAGAACCTAACGACATCATTCGCCACATGGTGGACAGCCATCCTAATCAATACTTTGCTTGTCTCGATTGCCACACTCGTTTCCACTCCACAAAGGAACTGGCGGAACACAAGCTCAATTATTGCGAAAAACCAAAAATTACTTATCGTAATAAATTACGGCAGAAAACGATCAAAAAATGTTATAAATCTCTTGACGCTAACGATCAAGATTATAAAAATGGCAAGCACTATTCTGGACATGGATTTAAAGGTATAGTTATTTCATGCGAACTCAAACCGTCTCATGACCACGACGAAGCAGATATTGAAGACAATATTACAACTAATCTAATTTTGCCCCCTAGTAAAAATTTAAGGCCTGGATCTGTACTGCAGAAAAATGCCGTAATCATCCTAGATGATATCCAATGGAAAAAGAGAATACCTTCTAACTTTTCGTTCCATAATGCGGATGCTGACCAGATTCTCTCCCGATTGGGTGTTGTCCATAGGTCGCCTAAAACTGGTGAAACGACAAAGAAGGATTGGTTTAAGGCAATCGAGGATGCTACGCAAAAATTCGAGAAGTGTTTTGAAACTGGTTTCTATTCGAAAGTTGCCAGTAATGTTCAGGAAAATTTGACTAAATTCCTCGACGGTTCATTTAATTTCAACCCTGATCCTGATAACACTATCAAAACTAGAAGATCTAAAAATAGTGTCGTTATAAATACCGTTGAGGGATTTCCCATTTTATTAGCTTGTGAACAATACTCTCGCAACGCTTTAGACGGTTATATACCACGGACTATAGCTCCGAAGCACAAATGGAAATGGGACAATTTAGAGAATGAGAAACACTGGAATGCTGATCAAATAAAAAGAGACACTCACGCGAACAACTGCATCGTAACTCTAGTGTCAAGGCTGGATATTTGGACACAACTGTGTATGCGGCGGAAATTTGAGGATATATTCAACATTTCACCCGTGGAAAAAAAAACTGAAAAACAAAATATGATTGGAAAGGAGTTGAAAGAAATACTCGAGAGTAGAGAAATTCCATCTGCTAAGTCGTTTCAAGTTGAACATTTAAAGGAACCGATGCCAATTATAAATGAACAAGATTTTCCTTCATCCTTGGGGTTGATGCCTTCAGGTCCAAAATTTACCTTGAAACCAGCTGTATTGAGCGGAGAGTGGGTACGACCAAGATGTTATGTATGTTGCGCGTGTGGTGAACAGGCGCAGGACTCTCGAGCTTTAAGTTCGCATTTTTCATCAGAACATCCCAACGCTCAGGTACAACATTACGAAGTAGTAGGAGACTCACTTTTAAAAGCGGACATTTTGAAGCACTTGTATGTGCCTCCAAACCCAAATATTATTAAAACACGACCCCCAAGAGGTTTTAGAGATTGCACTAAATGCAACAAATCTGTAACTATTGAAGATTTACACCAACATATGCTTGATTGTGCCGGAGACACCCCTGCAGTTCGCCGAAAGTGTAGATATCGTCCATTCGGGGTCCGGAGACGTCGCTCGCGATTGCCTGATAACAGAATACGAAAGGAAATATGCAACATCATTAGAGCGAGATCATCGCTCCAGAAGAAACGTATGAGGCCTAGGAAAAAAATTAGAACCGAAGTTGGTGATGGTAAGTACAACTGTCCTGCAAATAATTCTAGTTTCAGTTGATATAATTATTGAAAAATGAATAGGATAAACATTTTTTTTGCGTATAAAGCTGTGTTGTCTTGTTAAAGCGTGTTGTCTTTAAAATGATATATTTCCGTCTATAAATATATGAAACATTCATTATTTTTGCATTTACATAATTTTTCTAGTCATTTAACTCTAATTAAATTTGTATGCTGTGGTAAGTACTTTATGTTCAATGCATTGTTCCTATTTGATATAAACAAGAATTAAATTTAAAAACCATTGCTCTCGTGTGCAATGAAATCGCACGTGTAAATATTCTTAGCAATGAAGCGCCTATATCTTAACAACGGTTGCTATAAAGGACAACGACAACTATCTGGTCGATGGCGGGACTACAGCGAGGCAGCATTTGATATTTAAGACAATATTACTAAATCGTCTTTTAGTGCAGTGAACTTGAAATCAGCCGCTGCGCCGTCAATAATAACTAGCTAATGACCCCAAGCTCACCTCAGCCCACAGCAAAACCCGCTTTCGATTCGCTGAATAGCACTGGAACTCGACAATGCAGGGTAGTCTAGTACTCCGAGTGGCAAGTAAGTAGCAGTGGGCGAAGAAGAGTGTACAGAAGACTTACAAAGCGATTTTCCCAAAGCTACATCTTTATTATCTTAGGGAAGAGAATTATAAAACAATAACAGAAATATAAGAAATGCCGAAGGCCCATTCGCCCCGGGGGTAATGTCCTTTCATTGTACGACCATGCGAAACCTCACTGTTGCAACAGTGTAACAATATTTGCAAGAGGTGAACATACCGTGATAGAAAAGTCTCTATCTGAACCCGATCAATCACATACGCGATGTATTTTGGCTAGGAACAAAAATATTAATTGTAACATTTTTTTTTAACTGAGACGGTTATTTAATCTTTAAATTGTAACAATTCCATTAAAATAACAGCTGGTAATTAAGTTGAATATCTGATATATCATCTTGAAGGGACCCTTTAAATACTTATGTGGTGTCATTGGATAGCTATGGAAATAAACTTTCAACCCAGATAAAAAAAAACTCATTTGAAAAGAAATAAAATAATTCGCTAAAAATGTTTACATGTGCTATTTCATTATGCAAAACAAACAAATGTGTTTGATTGTTTTGTGTACGGGTCGCGTGATTCCTTTGCCATACTAATGCAGTGATTTTCCTTTTGCGTTGATGTAAGAGTCGTATTTTACAACCACCCAGGCATAGCAAAGCATGTGCCACAAACTTTGACCAGGTTAATAACAGATTTGAAGGTTGGCTACTGGTGTCGCGACAAAAAGATTTTTTTTTATTTCACGTATCTAAAAAAATCATAATCTTTTTAAAATGTTGAACTGGAATGAAAAACGTATCAATCTTCGCATTTGCCATCTTTTCGTATTTGTCATTTTATTGATATTGATTTTAGGAACTTTGTAATGCAGGATTATTTCTTATTTTTCTTACAGCTGAAACCATAAGAAAAATGTTAGCAGACTTACCAGCAAAACGTCATCGTGTAGTAGCAAATCCTCTAAATTCAATGTTAAGACCACGTAGAATACTGCAAAAACAAAGGAAAATGTTAATGAGGAAGCGTCGCATATCTGAAGATCCAAAAAGTTGTAAACCCAGAGCTAATAATTTTGATCATTGCAATAATAGTGAAATAACTAATAGAGACGACGGTGATGATAAATCTATCAAATCTAGGCTGGCACGTATTACATGCAGGATAACAAGACAAAGGGAAAATTTGAAACGAAAAGTTATGCTGAATAAATCAAGAAGGGAAGTAATTACAATTCTGGAGCCAAAGGAAATTGCTGAAGAAGATAATCATCTTGATACTTCAATCTCATTTCCAGAGAATATTCAAACTGATGAATCATCATTGAATCATAACGAAGAGAGGATTGATCTTAGTAGTGATAACACACATAATAGCCAAGAACATTCTTCTGGTTCGCAAGAATCAAACAATGATCAACAAGATAATGAGCCACCAGGTAGCAGTGATCAAAATGACAATTCAGATAATCCTCCGCCTCCCGCTCAAAATGCGCCCCTTAAACATTCAATAGCCAGCTTAACTGCAAACTCAGATACTCATGACAAATCCGTGCAATTCCATCATATGTTTCTTGTAGAGCAGCAGTGCAACAATGTTAACCGGCATGCACCATCAGGGCAACGTATGCTGTTTGAAAACGAAGCAATTGTAACAAAACTGGATAAACCACCCTTACATTTCAATCATTTAGAATCAATTCCAGGCCAGAGTATAGAATGCATGCAAAATAACAACGTAAACTCTATTCAAAGTCATAGATTCGACCCTACCGAACAATATAGTTTTGAGCCGACACGAAGACATGACTTAGACTCTATTCTAGGGTATAACTTGGATTCTATTCAGAGGCATAACTTAGATCATATTCAAAGGCATAAATTAAACTCTATTCAAGATCACAACTTGGTCACTATTGAAGGACATTTAGAGTCTTTACAGGGTCATAACACTATTCGCGGACATAACCTAGACACGTTTCAAGGAACTAATTCGGACATGCAAGGCCAAGCAATGACAGATATTCAAGGACATATACTGGATTCTACTAAAAAACGTAAGTTTTTCAAACCAAAAAAAGATCTCAATCATTGTATTACAATGCTTAAGACTAAATTAGTAGATCCTAGAGTATGTGAACTTGATCGTGCGTCTGTACAATGTGGTACTGATGACCCAATCGGCCCAGATCCTGTACTTGCGCCTACCTTGGTTTCAGGAATTCCAATGGATGATGTGTCAATAAAATCTGGACAAAAGTATCCCAGAACAACACAAAGGCGAAAAAAATCTGTGAGAAGTAACACGGCACCTCGGCAGTCAACGATGCATCGAAGAA
>DWHE01000207.1:0-11914 GCA_018247495.1 Satarupa nymphalis | reverse complement strand
GACATACTATTAAAATATTATAAAATTAAATTATCAGTAAAATAAAGTTATTTTTAAATAGCAAATAAATATATGTAGAAGGGGCACGTGGGCGTTCGTTTAACGATGGGTTATCGACCATGATTAATCGCCGACTTAGGACTCTGTTTGCATTCTCTGGATTTAATTAAGATAGTTCCACAATTAGCTCAAAAACCCTCTGACAGCTCGGACGCAGACGGACTTGACATCCCGTTTGACAATACACGACATATACATATATGTACGTGCGTGACTCATTGTAGAAAATCATAAATACTTATTAAGTAATTATCACACAATGAGTATTAATATTCAAATATATGTAACCCTTTAAGAGTCGTACGTACTTAAAACAAATTTAAACTAACGTAAACGAACTTCTTTAAGTATTATACATTTTAATTTGATTTTCATTAACCAGTAAAGACGTCAAAGACACACCTACTGACATGTCTGAATTGTTAGAAGAATCGTATTTTATAAAAACTTCAAGGTTTTTAATTTAGTGTATATTGCTGTTGTGAAACGATAGTAATTTCTTAAAATATATATGCTTTAGGGTGAGCTCATGTAAATTTCTAGAAAAAAAATCTACGCTCAGGGGTTGAATTTGAAAGAGCGGTAGTAGCGGAAGTAGTCCCTTCTTATTTTTTTATTTTTTATTAATGTGTTATTAAAGATTGAGCTGGATTAAGTATTTTTGTTTATCATAAATTTGTGAAAAGTTTTTTTTTCTTGAATAATAATGACGGTAAAAGTAGAAGTTTTTATATTAATTTTTATAGTATTCTTGTAACTTCAGCGTTTAGCGCTAAATTCAGTAAATAGTTTTTAAAGTACCCACCCACCCACAATAATACCGCATAATTTCCTTATGATTCTATATTTCTAAGTATTCAGGATTGCACTACTTAAAAGGATACGTTTGTAAATATGACTATAAAATTAATAATTCAACTAAGTACACAAAATATTATTTTAGAAGTTGGTTCAAGAACAAGTTTTTCTTAGCATATTAGCTTGTACCGTTCTTTGATTTTGAAAAGTGGTGATCTTTTTTTTCATAGGAAACAAAAAAAAAACGTTTATTTAAATAAGTTAAGTAAAGTAAATTAAGTAGTCTTAATAATACTTTGACAAACACAACTTTCGTTGCTTTTCACTTTTGCGTTGTGATTAGTTGATAGTTGATTGGTATATGAGAAATACCACTTGTATATTATGATAATATACCTGTCACCTATAACTCTGATACATTTATTTAGCAAGTCGAAATGAATAATTATGTATGTTTCGATAAATAATGTATGTGGTGTGGTGGATTGACGTCAATGGCCTCCTCGTTGCATGTCGCCGGTTGTGGTGCGCGCATGCGCCGCGCCTGCGTCCACTCTCCTCACCCGACCCTGCGTCGAACGGACGTTTACCTCACATTCTGGACCATTCCTGGACTCTGCATAAATAGAAATTAGTTGGAGTGATTTGGAATTTTGATTTCATTCATGTAAAATAAATGTGATGCGGATACGGTCCTATAAAATTGTTTTATTTGGGGATTCAAACTGAATTGATACTTTGTGATATTATTTAACCAATATTTAAATGTTTCATTCTTCTTATATTTGTGGTATTCCAGTGCTGTTTAGTGTTTTTTTATTCATTTAACTTAAGTGTTTTAAGGTTCACAATTATTAATAGATTTTAAAATTCATGAAGTTGGAATAACATCTGTGTTGTCTGGTAACGGAGGGTGTCCTGTTGAAGCTGTAGAGTAGAGACCGTCTACTTATTATTTGACCTTATTCATGCAGAAGTAGTGAATTAGATTGACAAGTCTGCTTGAAAGTTTTAATATATCTGTCAAAAGGTGGTAGAACCTATCCAGGCTCGTTCGGGGTTACCACCACCCCACCTATTTCTGCTGGAGCAAACTTTTGCGAGTTGTGTTTCAGTTTGAAGAATGTGGGTTCTGGCACACTAAATGAGTCGATCAACTTAGTTCTCAGGAGTAGTAACGCAGCTGTGACCGATCTCTAAATGTCCAATAGTCTGGTCACAGTTGTCATGGACTGCAACGATCACTTAATATCAGGTGAACTGCATACCGTTTGCTACTCTTATATCAATAAAAATGTAACTTTCAAGTCGTCATTTAAAAAAGGATGAAAATTTAATTACGGAAGAGATAAAAACCAAATCGCGGCGTGCGTTAATTTGCAATACCTGTTCCGTGCGCGTCGTTGATACCGCGTGACGTCGATGTAACAATTGTACGTGACGGAACTAATATTTGAAAAGAACACGAATTAACAATATATTCTCTATCCTTTTTGATAACGCGATATCAAAATGCACAAACAGCATGGAAACGAAGGAACAATTGATTTAACAAAACCTAGCTAGGTTTGACCGGGTCTGTGCCTCCAAAAATATTTCTGCTGTTAAGCAACTCTGGCAAGATTTAGTTTAAATGGAAGCGGGTATTAGTACGCGCAGTATATCAATCAACTTAGTCTTCAGGAGTAGCGACGCTGTTATAACCAACCCCGAACAGTGCAATGGTCCATTTTGAGGTTCTTTAGAGTTGTTATGGGTTGCAGTGATTACATCGAGTGACGTGCATGCTGATTTGCTAATGTTACAACAACAGAAATGCAATAGCAATGAAAAGTACTAGTACGACATTTACATGAATTTGGAATTCTAAGCCAAAAGCAAGATTTTGAACCTAAGCTAGCTAGTATTACGGTCTAGTAAATGAAGTATACACAAATGGATCATTGTTTCTATTCATGCGCAGCAGAAAAATACTGTTCGTCAAAACAGGTTGAAAATTTAGCAGAAGTCTCAAAATTTCTGAATATAAAGCATTTTGACAGATGTGATATATAATGGAAGCCTTTTTCTAAAAAAAAAACAAAACATTTCAAAGAAGTTACGAAACTCTTTTATTTATTTATAACACATGTAATTAAAAATTCTTTATTTTGTATTAATATCGGTACTATAGGTACCTTAGGATTATTCCTATTAAGACTACGCATAATAAGTAAGTACGAGTAAATGCCAGAAAACTTGTACAACTCCATAACTTTTTGCCACTGAAGATTTATCATTTACGTACATGTTTAAAATATGTTGCAGTAACTCACGACGGAAATGTGAAATATGATTAGGAAACTTCCACACGCTTAGCCGAGCCGGCCGTTGGAAGCGATAACAAAGTTATTTTGCAATAATAACATGCCTCACGATGTACTCTGCGAACTCAACTTGCAGTAGCAAGTAGCGGCATGACTGACGTAATGTCTTAAAGCTGGATATGTAAAGGTTTTAAACGAGATCACTCAGATTTGAAGTGGAAGCATAGGTTAAGTCTACTGCTAGGCCTTCCCTAGCTAATGCTAACATGACCGGTCCACAGGACATAGGGCGTAAGCCTACAACTACTTACAAAAACTTTGACACAAAAAATTGTTGTGATGGTGTTACTAATCTGGTGAAGCTTGGAGACGTTCTAACACCACCATATATGTGTATATGTGGGCATCCTCGAGGTAGCCTCCTATAATAAACAGTGTGTAGCCCCTTTACATTTATAGCCAGTGAAACTAGGGATGACGTAAGGTTAGAATCGATAGTCTACACTTCCGAATCTATCAATTTAAAAGTTATGGTAGGCCAATGAAAACAAAACGTACTTCGTTTTCAGTATGACCTTCTCTTTTGTAGTGCAATTTAAAAAATTTAGTCCAAATTATCGTATTTTCTATTTTCAAATTTTGTAAATGTGAACTTTGTTTGGTATAAAAAGTATAAGATGTTTAGTAGCATGTTCTATAACACGCCTTTTTATTTATTCTGTAGACGTCCGCATTTGTCATTTGCGACGGCAGATCATATCGTTGGTATGTATGTATGTGGGTGTATCCTTGTTAATAGATTCATCTTCTTTTTGTTTCAATTTTTTTGTGGAATTCTTTATTAAGCTAAGAACTTTATCATAATATAGGTACAATAAAATATTTTTAAAATACGTTAATTTGAAGAGAACACAATATTCAGAAAAAATGTTCATGTAGTGGTAACGTGTGTACATAATACAGGTTACGTTTTAATTAAAGCGTTACGTTTTAATCGGCAACGGACATAAATCAGTTTTCTTGGGCGAATCTGGCAATAAATGAGTTTTTTTCTAAACAGACTGCTTGAAACATTAATATAGGGGTTTTCACTAAGTTAAGATTTTTCAAGAAAGGCACACAAATAACTCTCCGACAAAGCTAGCAACGCAGTGGCTACTCTAAATGTCTAGCTTTTTTACTATGTATAAAAAACAATGATTTTTTTAGCCCGTTAATTCTATTACAAATAATAATAATTGCACTACCAAACCAAGGGTCCCGGGTTGGATATGGCCGGGGCAAACATTTATGTGACAGATAAATGCTACAAAAATATACTGTTATCACAGTATATGGTATCCCATTAGGGTCGATATTTTTCTTTAATTTCGTACGGGACCACCATCGAGGTTGCTACCCTGTTATAATCGACTGAATTAGCGCATACATAATGCACACAGAAAAGGATTTTAATGAAATGTAAGTGTTACTACTTTTAATTAATTCCAGGTTATTTTGAGTTAGTATTGGAATAACGTTGTTATTTTAATGAACATAATCGTAAATTTCGACTTTAAGATATAGGATTACGTTCGCCCGCGCTTATCTTGACGATGGATCACGACGCGGCCAGTGTTGACGTCAGTACTTAGAGGACCAGCCTTTCTAAAAACCTTAGATCAGGATATCACGTCCTTACCTACGAAATAATAGTCCTTTTAAAAAAAATTTTTTTAATGAAAAGTTGCATACGACTACGTGACTCATTGTTACTAATAGTGCCGAAGAAGATTCGATTCCGGGTCGTGGTGAACATTTATATCCTGTATATTTTTTCAGTAACTCCATCGAAGTACATCCATCGAAGTGTTGGGCATTATTGTCACTGCAATTTTAATAGATATTATTTAATACATATTTCAGAACAATTTTTATCGTGTAACTGCATATTAAAATATTTTTGTCTTTAAAAAGTTATCCGAATTACGATTTAATGGAATTACTTGGAGCACGATCTGTCGAGTATCTGGGTGATAGAGAGTTTGCAGTAAACGTTTTAGAAGATTTTGAGACGGTCACTTGCGCAACGACTGCCCCACCGCATTGACTATTCAAGAACCTTCTTCTGACTTCTGTATTTCTTCTGACCTAAAATCAATTAAGGAATCCTGATCCCTCTGAAGTCTCATTGGACCTTAAAAATAAGAATTAAATAATAAGAAAATTTGGACGAGGTCTTAGTCAAAGTTTAATTTTCTTACCAAAAATACTTACAGAGATATTTCTTTCACTAAATAACAAGGAGTACATAAATACTTCAAAATTACCCGTTTGCACTTGTGCGTACAATATAGCTTTTTAATCCGTTACCAATTTCTTTTAGTCTGAGTTTATCTTAATGGCTTCTTTATCGGCTTCCTTCTAATGGTCGTTCAAATCGCAGACGTCAGCATCCATGACCTATCCGTCTGTAACTGTTAAATAAAAACAAATTAGATAATCTTTTAAACAAATATCACTCTAATTGGTTTACATTTTTAACTATCATTAAACTTAAGTAAGCGTCTACTTATGCTGTTATGTTTCGTACGGAATTGACTGTTTTACCGCAGGTAGAGGAATCTGAACGTTGTGTCGAGGGAATAAAGATGATATTAGAGTGCAAGTCTTATCTAGCGAAACTCGTGGGTCGTTCCTTTCTCTATAATAAGAATAACCGCTATAGCATGCGGGACGTTCCCGGGTTGCCGCGAGCAAGGAAACGGGTTCTCTCAACACTCTAGTTGCTTGCTACACCACGTTGGTATAATATTATCGTAATATCTGTAATCTATTTATGTACAAAATACGCACGCAGATCGTAAAAATAACGAGTGTCGAGTGAAAAAACTGTTTGTTCCAAGCAAATCAATGAATAAAAAGTCGACATCGACGTTGCTAAGGAGGTTATGTTGACAAAAGAATTTTGGAGACAGGTAAGCGTTTCACTGCTTTCACTGTCCTTTGATATTACGCTGCTTTTACCAGTTGTTGGTAGATATTTAAAATTTTATTTCGCTTTTCCGTATGATGAAGTGCTATTTCGTTTACACCATGTTATGCCTCTCTTGGTTGATTCGCGTCCGATTCCTGACGAGAGAAATTCGTGCGACAAAAAAGCGTTTATTCTCGGGTGTCGTTGACTACATTTAGTTTACTTGCACGTTTATTTTTTATTGGTATTAATATCAAACGGGCATGCAGACCTGGTGTTAAGTGATCGACTGTAACCAATCTCAAAGTGGACCGTTGTCTAGTTCAGGGTCGTTTACAACTGCGTTGCTGAGGACTAAGTAGGTCGCCTCATTTATTTAAAGTTTTTGAAGCATCCACTAAACGAATACTCCAAACTAACAATGTAAACTACATCCACGTCACATCCATCTTAGTGCGAGAGTGTGAGTCCATGAAGCCTTTTATATAATTTTTTTTTAAAACCATTGGTCCATTATCCAAAGATTTTTATAATACCATCAGTGTCACTGATACCCTTGATAACGACGCCCATATGGTGTTACGGTCATCCGTGTGTGATTGGTGCACAAATATGAATAATTATGACCTTAATTAGTTGGCTTATCGTGTTACTAACAACCTTACATGACAACTCGCAGGTTTATCAACTGACGGAAGCCGTAAGATCAGTTACGTGGTACCAAGTTTACGAGATCTCGGAGTAATTCATGCAATTGATATGCATAGCAACTTGTTATCTCGGTATTTTGATGAAGCCATCATATCTCGATATTCGATAATATCAAATAACATTCTTAGGTTCAATTAGGTACCGTTTAACTCAAACAAGATTCAAAATATACACTAAATCGAACCAGGGATTGGTTGATATAATTTATTATATGGTTTACTGCCATATGATATCTCAATTATGAATTCATCCTAGGAATTATTAATTAAAATATTAAATATTTCAATTAAAAAACATACTAAAAATTCTCACAATATCCCAAAGCCCTAAGCTACTACTTCTTGTAATAAACTGTAGGTGAAACATTTCATATATTTTAATGTATCCTTTCTATTTTTTGAAAAATATGTTTAATTATGAAAAAATGTGCGCCAAATATAAATTGCTAATATTGCTACGTGCGAAGGAGAATCGTAAAGTATCTAATTCGCCTGCGTTGTGAATAATGAAAATCGTGAGGATTATACATACCTAATTACACAAACCTTATTCACTTAAATGTGACTAGTAACTGCATGAAGAGAAATTTACATGAAGATTTTCACGAACAATGCGGCATGAAAATGTATGTTGCTAGCATCGAAGCGGCTCCATTAGTTATTGTTCTATTAATGACGATAGACACTGTTTTGTGACGTATTGGTTACAAATACAAAATGTTGTCGTAGCATTTTGATTAAGATTTTTAATAAGTTGCCTTGTGATTACTGTACGTGATTAAATGCGGAACATTAGGTTGTCCTCAAGAAGTATTGAGGTTAAGGTGTTTAATAAAACTAATGTGATTATGTCATGCCGGGTCAAATACAGTGAAAAGGAACTCGTTCTAACTGTTGAAGCGTATTAGTAAAAACAAATGCTAATAGGAGTATACCGTGAGTTAAAGTTTAATCAGCTATATTTAACGTTGAATTAAGCGAGGGCGTTCAAAGCTCTTCGGCTGTCGCCGCATCGGTTGTAGGGCTTATGCGCCCGTTTTCGCTGGTGTACTTTGCTACTATAGTTATTTATAGTAAAAGCGGGTCAGGTCGGTGGCCGCTCGTCGTCGTATAGCAGGGAAAGTCAGTCGAGCGTGGGCAACTAGTTGTGTAGTTTCTTTTTCGCAAACACGGCATATCTGGTGCGCATGCGCGGCGGACGGCATGTCAGTGTTGCGTGGAGCCGACGTTCACTTCGGACGCGCGATTGGCGCTTTGGCCTGTGACGGGTATAGCGGACTGTGCTTATGAATATACATAGTGTTTGTGTGTGGCGGCTACACGATGAGCGAAACGGGATTCGCTTCCCGGAGCGCGGAGCCTGTGTCCTTGCCCGCCGAGCTGCCCGTGCGGTTGTACCTGAGGGCTCTCCGCCAGTACCAGAAGCTCATCGATTTGAAACGTTTCGCGTCTAAGGAAAAAGTAAGCGACAATATCGCTTCGCAAGGGTCGAAGTGTCACTCCTCAATAGCATTATTAATTTGGCCGGGTTACGTCCATGTTAACCGTATAAGGCATATTCAAATAAACTTTCTGTAGGGTTTACGACACTTTCACATTGTTGAATTCAATGCACTTCATTTAGTGTCTTATTTATTATTATATGCACCTTATATTGTTTAATTAACACATTTTATAATCCCTACAGTACTTAGTCATCACTCTCTTGCCCTGTTCCTAGTTCATCTGGGTTTGCTCACTGCTGTACTTAGTCATTTTCGTACTAGACCCTACGGTGCTTAGTAATTTTCGTTAAATACATTTTTCATTATCATTGATTTTAAGTAAGTACAGTTAAGTTGTAAAACGTGAAGCCTATGAAGCGTTCTTGAATAGTAACTACCCGATATAAGAGGCCATGGGTCGTTCCTAATCAGATCGGTCGATAACCGTGATGACGCTGGATGTATTAAGATGAACTTCAAAGGTGACCGCTGGGAAACGCCCATGTACAGTGACGGACCCCAAAAAACGGTTGGACAAATGTACTTCAAGTGATAAAATACATAAATAATAAAAAGCAATATATTCATTGGTGGCGTATACACGACACCAATCACAAACATTTGTCTGTCACACTGAGTCCCGACAGGTAATATAACTCGAGTCCACTTGCCTCAGTTAAACAACTAATAGCTGTGATTAATAATTGCAATAATTATCTCTTCTTAAAATTATAAAAAGGTAACATTTCGTGTATGTAGGATCACATTGGAACTACCATTTCTTACAACGCCTTTACAAATATAAATATTTATTCATCGGCAATACAAGCTATATTGTACTCTATTTCTCTCGGATCACACCAAGGATGCATATCTAGTTTTGTTATTTACTTGGAATGTCATTCCGTTGGATTTTAATTATATATAAATATGCATTTAAATGTAATTTTAATTTTAAACAATGGTGAAGGTCATGAAATTGTGCAATTAACTGAAAATACTGCAATTAATCGGTTTTTATATATTCGCCTCGCTAAATTGGCGACCTTCAGAAATGCTTATTGGCTCTTACTACTTGATCCTTTGAAATAAGAATCATAATTAGATTCAATTTTTACGAATAATGATGTTTATCAGCGCGTAATTATTTGAATCAGTTAGTTTTTCTTCGTTTTGCTAATACATTTCAAATACTGTGTTATACGGTCTGTGACATCTAGTAGAATTTGTTCATAGAGGTCCGCATTCAGCTATGTTACTATTATTACAATTAGTCTTGTTGTGAACGTAACCACACGCATATTTCTGTTGAGAAGCAGCTCTTGCGAGATGTTTTAAGTTTAAAGGGTGTGTATGCCGGCACGCTTTGAATAAATGGGACGACCAACTTAGTTCTCAGGAGTAGCAACCCAGCTGTGTCCGATCTCGTAATGGACAATAATCCAATTCGAGTTTGGTTACAGTCTTTTATCGTTTAATACCAGGTGAATTGCATGCCCGTTTGCTACTCTTATATTAATAAAAAATAAAAAAAAGTATTTTGTGTTGTGTTTATAAATGACTTAGTACCATATATGGTCATGTTCTTTTTAGTGAAAATCAGATTAGCCGTCCCGAAGATTACCTCGGACAGACAAACAATAAAACAAAATGGTAGTTTCGATACCGGTAAGGTGTAAATAACACATCAGTAAAAACGCAGTTATATTCAAATCACAGACTGACAATTATTATTTGTATATTATAATTTTGAGTTTCAAGACATTTGGACAATAAAACATGATTAAACTAAATTGCGTCACAAGAAAACTAGTTTATAAATATACATATCTACAAATAAAATAATCGTTAATTGTGTATGGAAAGGCAGAGCCATTTACATTTTTTACGATCAAATTATCATCAGTATAACTGTATGTAATCAGACTAATTCAACCTGCCTGTGTTATGCTTTCTGATTTCGATTTACGCTCAAAGTCAGGCGATTGGCTTGAAATTTTGACACACTGTTGCATTTGATTTATCGTGAAAAACATGTTTGTTCTTATTTCATTTCATCCACATCATTGCAACACATCACAACGAAGGGACATTAAATTAAATTATGTGTTTTATTGCTAAATACATACTTACCATTCATTTATTGTCAGATTGTATCGAGCTGCGTTACTACTCCTGAGTACTAAGTTGGTAGCCTCAAACTGAACACAACTCGTAAGAGTTAGTTCATAGCAAAAATAGATGTAGTGTTGTGACCCGGTCGAATCTGGATAGGTTCTGTCACAATTAAAGGGTAGGTGGTGGGGGTAGTTTTGTCACTACCTACTCGTACTAGGTAATATTACTAAGGAACAATATTAATTTTCTATTCATATCATATATACGAGAACGTTCACTGATGGTTTTGCATAAACAAAAATAAATAAGTATCTTATGCTGAATCGTTACGCGTTTGTTAATCGTGAAATCGCTTGAGGATAAAATATAATTATTGTATTAGGTAATTGTTCTTATAACAATTAATACGTAGCGATACTATAATTTTTTTATTGGATTTTGATGTTTTGTAATTCATTACATGCCATAAATAATCAATCTTGATAATAAAAAAATCTTGAAGCCTCTTAACGAACCACAATGACGCGCTGAATAACATTTCTTTAAGCTCACAATGACGTATCTGAATATAAGCCTGTTGTCACGGTGCGCGGGAAAGCGCGCATGATTAAGGATTTTATCATACTCGATAATACAAAGCAACAGTAACTGTAGAATAATTGTTAGTTTCGCTTTAAAATATTTTATTCAATTGATTTTTATTATCGAACTTACTGATAACATTTAAAAGTATAAAATTACGATCAACAACGGACATATAAATCATCTATAATAAAAAATCTGATAAAAAATGAATGTTTCAAGTTTTCGTTATTAACAAGCTTTTTTTAACGAAGTAACTTAATATTTCCACTTACAAGGACGTATGTATTTTATTCATAAAGCGTTATTAAATAATTTTAAAAACCATAAAACTCATAATATTTTTACATTAGGCAAACACACGCTCTCGCTTATAACTTAAACATACCCTAATGTGCTATTGTATATGTAGCATCAAACATAAGGTTGAAACTTGCCGACGGTTATCGGTAAGGCCCAGTGCACACTATTGTTGTGTCGTTTATGTTATATAGGAGTTTTCGTTTACTCATGCTGATTTGAAGGCATTAAACTTGCAGTTAAAAAGAGTTCATTTTAATGATTGTAAAATTTTTAGTGACTACATTAACTTACCTTGTTTTACTCCTATTTTAAAAATGGTACGTATAAAATCTTTAATTACTGTGATTTAGTCCATACAGATCATTTACCTTTGAAAAAAAAATATTAGTTTCATTCAAAATGATCACAAAATTCATAATTTGATTTTCTTTATTAACATAAGAGTAGCAAATTGGCATGCAGTGAACTGCACTAGGTGAACCTAGTGTTAAGTGATCACCGCAGCCCATGACAACTGTAACCAACCTCGAATTGGACAGTTTTCCATCTCGAGACCGGTCACAGCTGCGTTGCTACTCCTGAGGACTAAGTTGGTCG
>DWHE01000206.1:0-11958 GCA_018247495.1 Satarupa nymphalis | reverse complement strand
TCCTACGGGAATCACATACGGTGAACTGCATGCCCATTTGCTACTACACCGTTAAAGAAAACAGTAAACCAAACATACAACGCAATTATCAAAAGCTCGCATGCGTCATATCACTTAAGAACGGGCGTTCCACTAAGCGCTACGCTCTGACGTAACCCGCGGCGCTGGTTTTCAGTGATTCCCTTTTACGACTTACTATCTATCAATAACTTCATAGTTGCATTTGTTGTATTTAATTTTTAAATGAATCAGTTCTAATAACGTCGTTTAACCTTCGCCATCAGTGTGTTTGTTACAATCTGTATTTATATTTAAAAAAACCCATTCAACCGCGGCCTGTTTTGTTCCATCAGGGTAGCTTAATGGTGGTAGAATAAATCTAGGTTTGACATGGTCACCATCAAGATTTTTTAGTAGTGAAGCAACTCTTGCGAGTTGTGTTTCAGTTTGAAGAGCTTTAGTGCCGGCGCGAGTAGCTGCACTACTGTGACTAACTCTGAACTGGACGATGCTCCAATTTGAGGTTGGTTGCAGTTGTTATGGGCTCCGGTGATCACCTAACACCAGGTGAAGTGAATGCACGTTATACCAAAACCCAAAATATTTTGACCGCTTTTAATTTTTAACTTTGGATACGTCAGAAATATCGGAACATATGTTAAAAGGTACAATTATTTCGGAAAGCCTCGTTACTGAGAAGAGCTGACGAAGACGTTGATGAACCTCAGATTTCACGTGGCAACCAAACTGAACCGTAACCCACTGTAAATAAATCACAGTATCGTTCGGCAGGACAGCGCGTCGGTTTGCAGCGCGTGCCCCGAGTGCACGAGCGAGACCCACTCCCGTACTGTTGCGTTTCATGATCTCAGCGTCGTGCCCGAAGAGGGGGAGGAGGGGAACAAGGTAATTTCGACCTTATTGTCCTATATTTTAATGCAGTTTCATAATTTTTACTGCGACTCCGCTGGCGTCGTAATTAAGTAACTTATGGGTGGTAGAAGAACTAGTGTTGACCTGGCTAGTACCACCAGTTCTATCTGCTGTGAAGCAACTGCTGCGAGGGATGTGGCTGACGTCATGCGCAGGTGTTTGAGGCTACCAACTTAGTGCTCAAGTTTAGCAGCACAGCTGTAACCGACCTTCGACTGGAAAGTTGTCCAATTTGATATTTCTTAGTTGGCACGGTCTGATCACTGATACCGTTTGCTACTCGTATACTATTAAAAAAAGAAATAGATTTTCACCTCAACAAACGCATTTTAGCACCTTGGAGGTTGCAATTTGAAAAAAAAATATGTCATTTGAAGAACGTGTGTGCGTGTGTGTTTTTCGGTTCGTTAATACTACAACGTAAATAAGGTAGGTATTTCATTCATTACTTAAAATACACATCATTTAAGTATTTTACATCAAGCGTTGGAACTTGTGTTTGAGTTTGAAGAGTGCCGTTGGAGTGCCAGGGCATAAAAGACGAGAAAATAAATATTCAGGAGCGGAGAAGCAGCTCTGATCGACTTGAACAGGGCACAAAATATTTTAGTGTAATATACGAGTATATTTAGTGTAACACTTCTTCCTCCTAGTTCTATTCAGTCTATCCAAAGGTTGTCTTGAAGAAGCCGCTACTTCGACAATAAGGCCGCCTTTTGGAAACCACATTGTTGTATAATAAATAATATTTGATTTTATGAATATAGTTAGTGCAGTTATTACTGCGTCATTTAGTCGTCAATAAATAATATTGGAGACAAAATAAAATATTAGAGTTATGATCCAACAGAAACTCCTACGAACCGGTTTGAACTGGATCACGCTTGTGTTTATGCTCTTATGAGTTAGTGACTTTAACATTGTGCCATTTAGTCGTCAATAAATAATATTAGAGACAAAATAATAATATCAGTGGTCTGACCTCGCAGATGCTATTCTAATTGGATCAAACTGAATCACACAGAATAGTTAGTGCCATTGACAATACGCTAATTCGTCGTCAGTTAATAATAGTAAAGGCAAATATATTTGTAATCTGGTCTCGCTTAAATTATGATTGAAATGGATCAGTAAAATATCTTTCAATAATCGCGCTATAGATGACTACGATTAACAGTATTAAAGAAATTCCAAAATTAGTGGTCTTGCTCCGCAGAAACTACTCTTAACTGGTGAAAACTGGATCACGTAGAAGAGTGCCATTAACACTACGCCAGTTGGTCGTCAATAAATTAACTGTTTCGATTTAAGAGTAATAAAGTGGTAAGCCGCACCGTAAAATAAATGTACAGCTAAAACTCATGAAAATCAATGAGACATTTATGTATTTTTCAAACTTAGAGCGACATGTAACGTTAATTACTTCCCAATTCTAAAAACAGTTCAATCTTCGCGAAACTCGGACTATTTTCTGCACCACGTGGAAGTTTGAATAGACGAAAAACCGATGAGCCATTTGACGTCTCACTCTTTGATGGATCAAAATAGATTTTCCTAGTTTCAATTCCTTTCGAAGCGATACGAACACCGAAAAGTGATTTTCATTTCACGAATACCATTTAATTTTGATGAAGATATAAGTCAAGGGCGAAACGGTGTTTAAAAAAATAATATAGCACCTAATGTAAGAATTTATAAATAAATTCAGTTCAGTCTCGGACAGTTGGCGCGACTGCCGCGTGTGATTGCGTCCGTCAGTTCCCGTGGATATGAAGGTGATTTATTTACAGTTATTTTCATGTTTATCCGCGGCTAATCTTTCCGTGTGTAAAATCCACCTATCATTGATTTTTGTATCGACACGATTATTCGATGTTCGAGAGTCGATGTGATTTGAGATAGAGTTCAGAAATAATTTGGTATACAGCTTTCCTGATTTTAAAAGTCGGGCGTATTATTAGAGTTTATTGGCTGAGTAAAGTGCAAATAAATATATGATATGTAATTAAGAATAATGGAAAAACAGATACTGCGGTTTATGTAATAGAAGATATCATTAACTTTTTAAACGCTTGCAAGATTCTTATATAGAAAATGTATAGTTGGTAAAATTACGCTAGTATTTATATTTTTGTACAGGTATGTGACACGCTAAATTTAACTCTTGATTAAGTAATCGGCATCACAGATCATAATGTAAATGTTTTTATTTCATTTTTTGTTGTAAAGATCTCTAAAAGTTAATTCCGACATTTGCATATTGAGGAAAACATTGAAAGGTATAATCCAAAACAAGAATAAAAAATTTTAAAGAAAGAAAAAATATCGCTTTTAAATATATTTTTAAACAGTTTCGATAATGTTTGGTTGTAATTTACTCGACTGTTTAATATTCAACATCACATCTATGAGAGCTTCGACGCATGGAATGTTCCAGAACCATAAACTTCTGTGACAAATTTGGCGAAGTGACGTTATATCGCAACTAGAAACTATGACAGAATTTATTATTAAATTATTGTTGCCAATCTAATTTATATTTGCTATGTAATGTAAGCGTTTCTTATTTATATAAATATTATTAACGAAACCTAGAGACGTTCTGTCCAAATTTGAATATTGTTTGATGAACCTGGCAAGTCTCAATTGAACTATCTCATTATTATTTTTATCATAACAAACCTATCCAGTTCCAAACAGAGAAATTTTGCAATTGGAGGTTGGTTACAGTTGTTATGGATAAAAAAATAATTATTCGAATGGCTTCAGCCGTTATCAAGTAACGCGCCTGCCAACGGTATTAATTTTTTATTCAAATACATAGATTTTCTTAAGATATACAGTGAAATTATAATCAAGCTAACCTAACAATATTTTGGAAACGATGAAAAATGCTAAACTACCTTAGGTCATTGTGTATACGCTGACCCTTAATTTTAGCATAATACTCAAGGACACGCAAATAAAGCACGCGGTCTTTTCAAATTCAACTTTCAAATTCAAAATGAATTGATACGCCTAATAAATTTAAATTTAGTTTTTACGGTAGTAAACAGCGTCCACTGATACAAAGTATCTCTTTACAGAGCGAAGTTGACACCCCGTGCAATTGTAATGAATGCCGATCCGAACATCAAGCGAGACCGAAGACAATCAATCGCCCATCCAACGGACTGAATGTCAAAAACGTGACGCAATCTCAAAACAATGGGCACGCGCCCCCAAACATGGCGGACAATATACAAGAGCGCGCAATCGACGTTCTCGTCCACGACTCGTCAAATATGCCGAATTTCTTCCATTCAGTGACGTCACCCCCCTACCACGTCGCTGGCCCGCCCCCGCCCGGCTCCGTCATCGCTCCGTACCAGCCACCGAGATTCCACACCGGAGGAAACATTGACGACCTGTTAGGAGACGTCCAAGCACCCCCAAATTCTATACAGACCACGTTCATCCAACAGAATTCCGTATTCATGTGCAACATGAAGCGGGTTATGCAAAAGCAGTGCTGCTGTCAGAAGAACGAATCGCCGCCGCAGCCGGAACCTTCCCAGGAGCAAACTCCGAAATATTACGTCACAGAAAAGAATATTGAACTAACGTACGACTATCCTAGAACAACTCCAATCCCAAGCAGCCCGAGCCAGAAGACCAGCAGCGAACTGCAGTCAACCACGACGGAAGTGGCGAGTACGGTCGTCTTCGTCGAAAGACGAATACCTGTTAAGCCAAAAAAGTTCGATTTCTTCTTCAGATCCCGTTCCGCACCAGTCGGAGATAATGAGGAACCTATTTATGCTACAGTCAACAAGCTACCGAAACGTCTCCGCCGCATGGAGCTCGCGAATCTAGAAAAGGAGGTAGCATATAAAACGTCAGGGGAACCCGACTCTTCCAGTCGAACTGAAGTGACGAAAACCGATTCTGAATCTCTAGCACCCCCGCTCGATGACGACACGAGCCGATCCGAGCCGGAGAAGCCAGCAGCGCCGAAAAGACCGGACTCCCCTAAAGCGAAAAAGCGGAAACGATTCTCTCTTACGTTCAAGACGAGAGAGAGAAAACGGCGAGAGAAAAAGGAAACGAAGAAAGGGACAACGAAGAACGGAGCGCCCACTCAGCTGGAGGGCGACAATGAGAGGCTGATAGATGGGGAAACGCAGGAAGCGAAGCAGAAACATTGCAACAGGCACCGGCCGAGGAACACTCTGTCCTCCGCCAGCTCGGGCCCGCGATATAAGCGGGACAGCTACCAGGTATACTTATTGACACTAGTAGACGTAGACACATGCTTCTGAACTCGCCTTCGCTGAATTTATCGCCAAATTCATAAAGAAGAATGGGGCAGTCACACGCGGTATGTCTCAATGTTCATCCGTCCACATTCTCTCTCGCCAACTGTTCATTCATCCATCTTGTTTCATTTCTATTGTACCGTTATGTATATGTGTAGTTATATATTATATTATTTTACTTGAAACACATCTTTTATTAGACACGACTCACGACCTAACAACGTTCTTTTACGTCACAGCTTTATGTTTGATTTACGATGGTCATATTTCCAAACGGTATTGGGCATTAAGCGTGTGATTGCCCTTGGATTTGTTAATATAAAATAAATTTCGTAGCGAAATATATGAAAATCACGTTTACAATTATTCATGAGTCTTCGTATAAAATTCAAATAATAAATTCCGTTTATTGTAAATCGATCTGAATTTCCAAAAGAGATTTTGCGAATCCTTCTGTTTCTTGAGTTTATTAAATTTTTTGAGCCACTAATCCCTGATGTAGGAAATACGTGAAACAAATTCATATTACTTCAAAAATATGCAGACTCTGTCTATTATTTAAAATAATTTAACTTAATTGATAATTTTACTGTCATTACATTTACTGAACTAAAGATTTATTCTATTACATTTAAATTATTTGAAATATCCAAGAATTGTTTTTCTATCTGTATTATTGGTATCTTTTCAGGAGATGACCACATCCCATTCCGAGCACGAAAGAACGAACAGTGTGTGCTCATCGGTGAACTCCCTGGCCTCAGCGTGCACGCACAAATCCAGGAAGCTGTCAGCGGCCCCCCAGGACGGCTCGATCCCCTGGTGCGGCTGCTGGGGAGCGGGGTGCGTGTGACTGTGATTGTGATTTGAAGTTCGGACTTCGCCCATCGTTAGTGGATTAAACGGAAAACATGTGCTTGACGTTTGTGGACTTTTAAAAGCTTAAAACCGAGTCGTTACTTAGATCCATACATACTATCCATACACAAACATATCATTTTAACATTTGTTACGATTAAGTTTCATAGTACCGAGAAGAGCTTCAGAAATGTATTTACTCTTTAAGAATTGTTAATGAGAATATAAAAAATATTGCACTAACAAGAAACTGTATTTGTCCAGATTCCGGTGTCAGATATCATAAGATGTTTGATTACTTCCAGCAAGATAACATTAGATTTGCCTTTTATCTTGTAAACCCTATTGAAAACTCAAAGATCACCATTGCTGATACTCTTTGGTAAAACTTTTTTTTGGTAACTTAACTTCGCAACTATAACTTCGAATTGTGTGAAGTAAACAGGAGTATAGAAAAGAGCACAGATTATTATTTGTAAAACATAATGTTTAGTATACATAAAATATTAGAACACGTAGATAAGATCAGATTGCACCATTTAGTATTCAGTTCACGCAATATTTATCACGAATCTATAAGCGGACGATTGAAGGAATGTTGTCTTCGGTTTACCGAAATATAGCGATATAATGAATTTGCAATCTACAATTTAATTTAATCTCGTTAATCGTTTAAAAGGTACCTACGATGTCAGATCTTCGCAAAATAAAATATTTTTACGTTTAGATAAAATCAAATCGCAAAAACGAGAGCGGTCTGTGTGATGTTGAAATGGTCAAGGATTTATAAAAAATGTTTATTACATACTTAAAAAGATTAAAGATCTTAGGAAACGATTAATCTAGAATGTTGTTAAGTGATGTAAATTTTCGTTGATTATCTCAAATAGACTTAATCGCAAAGATAATCGTATATTATTATGATTTTAAACTCAAGCACAAATAATTTCTAAATAAAATGTAGAAAGTACAAATTCTGTAATTTTTCGTTTGAATCCATAATAGTGGACAATGTAAACATTTTTAATGTCTAGATAATGTAATCTTAGTGAGAGTCAGTTTCTCGGCATCTCGTTGCCAAAAACTTCACAAGAGTCCAGTCAAAATCTAACAGGATATACGAGAAAAATACAAGTCCAGATCAAACATTTTCAATATATTCAGAAAAGACTGGCAAGTTTTCATATTTGCAACGGCTCAATCTGTACGATAGACGTTTCTTCTTATAGCTCATATAGAGACCTACTATAGGCATAGCATAAGACATATTATAGTTGATCACAATGTAACTTAAAGAATTTCACAAAACTGCATATTTAGATTATTTAGTTACGAGGTTATATAGTCTGTGGAATGATAGCTCTTGATTAATACTTTGATTGATCACATCTTAATAAAATACTTACCAATCCACTTTATTTTACAAGTAACAAATAGGTTAGGGTATGTTTTTTCTTGATGTCTCTCAAAATTTCATCAATTCACAATTATTCCAAGAAACAATAATTTACCGCATCTAACAAATTGCTCGACGAATATGTCTCTGTTGTATTGTTATGGCATCTCGCTTTAACGAGACGTATTTTGCTAAAAAGCTTCGTAAATAGTAAACTCTTTTTATTATTATTTCACAACTCATATTAGTATTATTTATTTATTTTCATGATTATTATTTTTTTACCGCCAAAGATATTTTTGCAATACTCTACAAGTATAACTGGCAGAAAATGTTTTTATATGTAGTGTGATCATTGGAGTATAAATAAATGTCATTTGGAATGACAGTTGTTTTAGTGTTTTTATTTTGATATTAAGTGCCAAATTAATTCAGCAGATTATATAACCCTTTCTAAAACTCAGACGCATTTAGAATTAATGTTTGAAGCAAATTTAAATGTAATACCAAAGTTAAAACCAAATTTTTATATCTATTGAATTTTTTTCATTGTTTAATGTTTATTTTCTTTTCTATTTATAATACAGTGTCTGTGTTCCAAACCTGTGAAGGATTATTTTGTTGTAAATAATTGTGACAATTATTGAAATTTTCTGTGATTTAAGGTGAAAGTGGTATTAGTTGCACGATTTAACCTTTACAATTATAAAAAATAAAATTATGGCAATCATTAGTTTTCTTGAGTTTTTTTTAATCCCAAACAAACCAAGATCCCAAATTAATAGACTAGTAGATATTTAAAAAAAAACTCGTTTGTTTTTTTAAACACGCTAGTCTCTGGAACTAACAGTCGGGTTCGAAAAATCATTTTAGTAAATGATAGCCAGATTCATGAGGAATAGATTGCTATCTAGTATTAGACTACATATCTCAGCTAACTTTAAATATTAATTTTTGTTAAGTTGGAATTCTTGGATACGTAAACTCAATTATGTACGATTCAGAAACCGCGTGACTACCCAACAAAGCTGCAACCAGATTGGTATTATTAGGTACACCTATTTCTGCTGTGATGCAACTCTTCAGAGTTGTTTCAGTTTTAACGCTTTGGATAAATGAGGCGACCAACTTAGTCCTCATGAGTAGTAAAACAGCTGTCACTTATTACAAACTGGACTCGTCTGGTCTCGCTCTTATTCGGAATTTAACTCTCCCACAGATTGGTCCTAGAACATTAATTGATAAACTTCACCTGGAGTTGGATCCACATAATTTCGCGATTTCATTTTAAGTTTTTATATTACTATGATGCAATTTGTATAATTGTGTATATATTCATATTTATTGAAACGAATCGGTTTCCGGGAGAGTTGGTAGAAATCGTCACGTAACGAAAAGGCGTTACGTTCCTTTATAACCGATTATTTCAACTATGATTCGATGATCGAGTATTTTTTTCTTTTAATGAATACAATATTGAGGCGTATTCGTTATTAAAAAAATATTTAAAATCCTCTAGAGGTTATCCCGGACCAATCCGGCTCACCTTCAAAGCTGGCGACGCATTGGTGACTGGTGTTGCCAGTGTCTGGCGTCTTTTGGAGTGGCGTTTTGTTATTTAGTCTATTTAAAAAATAGAGGGGTGGGGTGGGGTGTGTAAATGAAATAACAATACTTACATAGATGGTTATTTATTATAAAATATGACACATTCTTTGAACTGCATTAAGACAGTCAATTGAAACGTACATAGCAAAATTGATTTACCGACTGAAGCCGCTGCCAGCCGCGCGTTGTGAAACTCGTTGCGCCCCGCGGCCACGTCCGCATGGAATACCATCGAACTGATATATAGCCTCGACTTTTATCAATAAGGTAATCTGACAAATACTTAGTGTTCTTGTGAATGGCGCGTTCAAACATTGTTTTTTCTTTTGCAATTATACACACAGAATACAATCGTCCGCATTGTGATTTGCCAAATTGAATTCTCCTTTCAACTACCGTCAACGATCTTTACACGGAGAGACAGCATCACATTTAGATTAGAAAGAATTTTATCATCAGTACAAATTATACAAGTCGCAATCTGAAGTTCCTAAATGACGTTTTTACATCAGTGTTGCCATCGAGTGGAATACATAAATGTATACTTCCATTTTTCACATGCTGCTCAAATAAAGTGAACTCTATGATTTGATCAGTTGTCGCATAGAATAAAAATTAATTTCATTGGAGGGCCAACTTTTTTTTTAAATTTCCGAACTGGCAGCTGTCGTGACGTGAAATTGTCGGCCAGCACTTCGAGCTTCAGCCGGCGAAGCGTACATTGATTCTACTAGAACATTCGAGAACTACAGGAAATAACTTTTGGACGCAAACGCAACACTTCGAAACACGATACACTTTTAGGAATCACCAAAATCACCGTACGTTTTCCATAAAATAACATTTAAAAAAATAATGGCACGCAATTTCAAATTAAACCGAGCTAATTGTGCTGTGAGAAGGAAGTATGAAATAACATCTTACAAATAATAATATCGCATAAGTTAACAAATATAAAATGGCTTTAAGAAATTAAAAAAAAACTCTTTTAAAAAAAATATATCTCGATCGCAATCAATCAATAAATAAATTAAGAAAATCAATAAAATAAAAATAATATCAATGTACAATATTTACACATCGATCTCTTTGCTATTGAGAAAATTGCATTTTCAAACATCAGCAGGGGAGGTTTCCTTTCAGTAACAACAAAAAAAAAAATTCAAACAAACGCCCCGTTCCCGTGCCGTGAGATCCAAGAAGTGAAGCCAAAAAGGAAGAGAGAAAAACAATTTAAAACTACATCCAAACCAAAATAGGCTCTATGTCTTTTTCGATTCAATAGTAAAATATAAAAAAATCCCCCTCGCACCATTCCCCTAATGGACATGAGTGGGCGCGGGATATTATTATTGTTACATCGATAAAAAATTCCGTACGTATGTATACACCTTAACTACGCTCGCACGGAGGCCGGCGCTCGCTCGCTGACCGCGCTCGCTTCAAGTTGAAGTTTCACTTGACTTCGCAATTATGTAATTAAATTAGCTTCAAATTAGAAACTTCAATTACTTCAGTATTTTTACTTTATTTTAACGAATAGCAATACATATATAATTTTTTTTTTCAAACTTCTGATTTATAGGAAAAATAGGGTCCTTCCGAAAATATTCTTTTTTGTAACCTTTTTTTAATGATATTTCATAGTACTAACGCTAAACCCAATTTTACAGTTACAAATATTTGTGTATTTATATTCGTTTATAACTCAACTACGGCTCGACCGTACTTGATGGGCATCGGGCGTCAATCACTCGCTTATAAAATTAAACTTTATACCTACCCTCACTCAGATGAAATTTTCATTTTACTCAATCGCAAAATCACATCCGAATTAACGGCTTGTGTCGTCAAAGTTAGTAGAAACTTTAAATTATCCCGGTAACGTGTATACGTGATCACGTGTAGATTTACGCCAAAGGGTGGAATATATCGGCCATTTTTTTTTAAACAACCGACCACCTTCAAATCAATATCACGTTTGTTAGAAACTAAAATCATCACACCTAATGCATGGAAATAAAAATACCGAATCAAGAAAATCTATTGAATATATATTTATGTATTTCTTTATATCGTCTGCAAAGAAAAGAGACGGCACGACGTTCGAAATCGGCGTGGGCGTAACCGCACAGATATACGAAAGAAACCGAATCTACAACGTAAGCAAGGCCGATTGAACGCATATATGCATTTCTTTCTAACGCACGTAAAGAAGCGAGACGGCACGACGCCCCCGTCCCGGCTGGCGCGCGGTCAGCGAGCGTGGCGCGACCTGCCCCGCGAACACATTTAATATTACCCTTAAAAAGTACCTTACAATGACTGCCGAATACACGCGGCCTCGATCCACGAGCCGATCGAATGGAATCGATTATTATATTACCGAAAAAAAAAAAAAAAAAGTATTGCACGTCCTTAAGTCGAATCGATTCTTCGTAAATACGTCATCGAGAAATACAATCCTATGTGAGGTCGCCGTACATTATAATTGGATGGATGTGAGCACAAATTAACCTACGATTACAATAATGCCTGCAACGCCTTACGGACGATCGATCGCGATTGATAAAAGAGTTTTGAGAGGCTTTTTATTTTGTTTCTTTCTTTCATTTTTTTGTTAGAGTATCAAATGGCCCTGGCTCACCGTCCAGATCACTGCAGTCAGTGATAATAGGTATGATGACAGATTTATAAATCCCATTCTAAAATGTCGGTATACATCTACTATTTAAAAAAAATTGTTTTGTATTTTGAATTATGCCTGAAAACGCTCTTACGCGACATGGCGCCGCTTGTGACGTCATTCCTCTGCAAACGGTGCACTAAGATCACGGCAAGAGTTCAACCGACACTGACATCTAA
>DWHE01000205.1:0-11974 GCA_018247495.1 Satarupa nymphalis | reverse complement strand
TGCCCTGATCATGCCATTGACGGGCCAATTTTTACTTGTTTCGTGCAAAGCAGAAGATTAAACCATTAAACAGTTTTTGTAGTAAATATTTTAAACTAATATATTTAACTGTTTAAAAGTCGTATATAATAAAACATAACTGCATTGGGTTGCTTGATTTTTAAAGTTTTGTAGTGTGTGATAATTGTTTCCATTTTCCCTTTTGTCAAATCGTTGTAGTGTTTTTATAAAAAAATCACATTAATATGATTAAGTTAATTATAAGCTTATTACTGTTATAGTTTTTGGTTACCTATTTGATGACTGGTTTCAATTATCTATTAAGATTCTGCGTTTAAAATCTAATTTTTCAATGGTTTATTTAGTAGTAGATACTGTTCTTGATATTAAATATTCCACTACGAAATTATTAAATGATAAATGTAAAATGGATTGTGTCGATCATGATACTTGAATATCTCCACTAAATTTTATATCTTAGATGAAAATCTCGGGCGGCAACTATTTATACCGACATCATAAACAAGGTGTTGTTATGACGTCTAAAAAATGTCTATAACATTCCTCAATAGTGGCACTAGTAACACGAGGTAAGGGTTTATCAACAGATCTCTAAAAGGTAAAAGTGTAGGTAAGTACTTCAATGTCCTTAATACGACCTACGTAAACTAGCATTTACAAGTGGGCCGAAAAATGAAAGGTTGAGTACCGCTGGTCTAGACGTTGAGGGGTGTGTGGGGGAGATATTAATATTGCGAAACGATAAAGTTATATTCAATTTGCCATGAGCTTATCAAATACCTTCATATTTTGCGGGTTATATTTAATAGCGGTTTCTACGTGCGTTTCAGATTACGTTCATTAAAAAGTTTATTAGTTATTACATTCTTCTTGCAATATGTGACTATATAACAATAAAAAATAACACGTTTTATATGAATATTTTTATGTCATTGGAGTAAAGTATTAAGTGGTGGTAGAAACTCGCCAGATTCTGCTAGGTTTACTGACCACAACTGCACCTTTTTTTAATTTTTTTATTGTTGAAAAGCCAGCAAACAGGCCTACGGGCCACCTGATGGTAAGTGGTCACCGTCGCCTACAGATATGTGCAACACCAGAGGAGTCACCAATAAGTTGCCGGCTTTGTAGGAGAGCTCTTTTCGCGCCACTCTTGAAGAACCCCATGTCAAACCGCTTCGCACCTATTTCTTTGAAGTAACTCTTACGAGTTTTGGCTCAGTTTGAGGAAAGCGGGTGTCAATACCCGAACTAGACAATGGTCCACTTCGAGGACAGTTCCAGTTGTCATGGTATGCAGTAATCACTAACAGAAGGTAAACTGCATGCCCGTTTGCTATTTTAATATTTAAAAAATGTTCTAATAATGTAGTTAAATCTGAAGCGATTATGGATTACATAAGTATAAGACTATTTAAAACTTTAATAACTTCAAAAATTACTATATTAATTCATATATAAGTAGATACTTAGATACTATTCATTTACAATTGTTTCTACTAGACACGGTGCAAATCATAGTATATAGCTTCACGTATGGTCATGGTGTAAAGAAACGGCTGACTAAAAGAATATTCTCAATACAACCCAAAAATCGATAGCCTATTAAGCTAAATGGCCATTACCACCCTTGACCAAGTCTCCACACCTACAATTTCGATCAAGAGGTGACAGATGCGGGTGCATTTAGATAAAATGCCTCTCGGGCATGAAATTACATCGATTCTTTTAACTGACACCAACTAAGCGTGCACAATTATTTGCGGAATATATAGGGTAGAAGTTACTCATGCGTTATGCAATTATTTACATTATTTTTATATTTTATACGTATTTGAGGTTTTACTTAAAGAATAAACGAATAAAAATCTCGTCCACAAACTTGCAACTTAAAACCGATGATAATTGATATCATCAATTTGCCAGCTTCATTAAACTGAACAATGATGCACTCTGAGGTTGGTTTCAGTGGTCATGGATAGGATAATGCACTTAACAGCAGGCGAACTGCATTCCCGTTTATTAGAACTTATACTAATAAAAAAAAAATTGTTCAAGTACTTTTATTCTCAAAATAGTAATAACAATCCTCTCTGATTGAGAATTTATATTTTAATGTAACAAATGATAAGAACATACAAATGTGTAACAATCACGAACTTAAGATCTACCGATATTTTATAGTATGTCACAGTGGCCTTTAGACACGGGCAGTACCATCGGAGTTACAAATGAGTTGCAAACTTTGTTTCACATCGCTCTTTCAGGGACTCACTTCAAGATATATAGTAACTATAGTGATAGTTGATACTGACATGCAAAACCGAAGCAACAGTACATAAATAACATATTAACAAACTCAAATATTCCAATTTCAATTATTTCAAGTTGTATTCCAGTTTGAGGGGTGGGTTCCGCCATTAACAAGATATTTAGATGAGACGAAAAATTTTATACTCAGTGGAAACAACGCTCCAATACGACAGTGTTTTAATTTGTAATTAATAAGGGTTATCGTCGTTCATACTAATCACTAAACATAAAGCGATTCTCGTCTGCTACCTTAAAAATTACTGTAAAATTGCTTACCTACCTTATTACTGGGTATGCTACGATCAAACGAACTTTATTCCTATTCGATTTATGATTTACTATAATAGGAGAAAGTCGATAGTTTTTCCAATCATGTAGCGTATCGATGCAATCATGGTAGAATAAGAAATGAAAAGAATTTACCTTGCAATGATGGAACGATGGTGAAATAAGTGAAGGTAATATCGATTAATTTTAAATGTGAAATTCAAGGGCAATAAAATTAAAGTTAACTTAAATAGAAACTAAATAATTTGTAGTGATAGAAATTTCCGATTTTCTGCTATAAAGCAATGCTTACGAGGTAAGAATTACGGTTCACATTCTTATATCGTCCGATATGTACTGACACAAAAATTGATATGTAGTAAGCTCCAAGGAAGCTCCAAATGTCCTGGACTGACGTAAACTCGATTTTCGAAAATCGATTCAAACCTAGTAACATCCCTTTCCTTTCAGCGGTAGGGAGTAAAAATATTATGGATCTATCATGTCATAAAATAATAATCACAATCTGTACTTTCAAATACAAATTTAAAAAGATATAGAACGATAAAAAAAGTAGACACGAACGGATACTGTTAGGCGAAAACAAATTTTTTATTAACCTATCATTCCTTTCATGAGATTGTTATCCGTACCAGCACTTAACGGTTCACCTTTGACATACAAAGGTGAAGTCACAATTTTTTTTTCACAATACTCACGACCAGAATAAAAATTCATACCCAACGATGTACTCGATCCACGGCGCGTTTAAGATAATTGAATCGCAGTGTAAGTCACGTTTAAAATAGGTCTCGTTTATTGTTACACATAATTTTAAAAATATCTAGTTGTCAAGCGAATGTGTCACTTGAATGTTAGCCAAATGGTTTACGAATTATTAAAAGTTTTACTAAAAATTCATACGCTATTGAGAACACTCCCAATAGAAATTATAAACCACGAGACGCTTGGATAAGATGTACCAAATGATACGCTAGAATTTATCAAAGTAATAGAAGTAATTTGTGGAATTCAACTTTTAGCTATAGGGGACTAGATTAATACACATATATAATTTGAAAATATATTATCCCCATATGGTTTTGCGGTGAGCGGTAAAAAAATTATACATTTTGTCAGAGGGCTTTTGTCCCGCCTGAGTTGGGTCGCAGTTGCATTAGTATTGCTGAGGACTAAGTCAACTCAGATGAGTTGTGTTGAGTGCATAAATAAGGTTCATACTCACACCCTCTAAACATGCAGAAAGAAATATCGAAGATTGAAACTTACTCAAAGTGTACCTACTTTTTATAGTTTAGATTTAGAATTCATTGAATTTGAAAGAAAAATGAGAAACGAAAACTTATTGCGCTACATTAACAGCACGGTAACACTACAAATAATACACATGTAAGTATTATAATTGTATAATTTCCATGTTACGGATTAATAGTATAAATAAATATTATAAAAATAAAAACTAATGCTTTTGTATTAGATATATTCGTAGCATGTCGCAAAACGGCTTTCATTATGCAATAGCCGGGCATGCAGAGTAAACAAACGCGGAGCGTCCATTCCGACCATCCTACCCATACATATTACATACATATAAAAACGAGTATGGATTCTATGAAAATATGCCTTCAATCTACCAAAAATAATGAGCAGGGACCTTTTCAATGCCCGCAGCATAAAATACTTTTTTAATAATTATATACTGTTTTCAAATCTGAATGTTACGTACTTTTATATTATTCATTTTGCAATTTTATTTCATAATTCTCTGCCACGTGCAAATAAATAACTCGGTCTTTTCTAAATCTTCGTATTATGTTTAAAAACATTATTTTTAACTTATTTCAAATCGGTAAGTATTCATATGTACTTACACTCAATACTTAGAATTGGCAACTCTCACGTGCTAAGAAGCCACAAGCCGTAACCAATGAACAATATACCTGTTTCATTATAAAAGCTCCGAGCGTTCGCACGCACGTCAACATCCGGAGTCGTTACAACAGTGGATCGTTCGTAAATGAGTCCTAAATCTATCGGGATAAATGTCAATTTTTAATAACTCGCTTTCTTCAACATTTGTGAATATTTCAACGTACCAAAGGCGAGCCTAGCCCCAGCATCTAATTGAAATACCTTGTATTGTTTACATATTTCCCTGCTGAAATTATAATTATTATTTTATTTTTCGACTCCAAACAGCCTTAATGAGTCTAAAGTCTATAGACATACCTCAATAATAACATAGTTTTTGTACCAAGAAAAGACACAAGTTTGGCCAGCATAAACGGTAAAATTTTCATTCTTCGTACGTTCCCGTTGGAAGGTTCACCTTCTGCATAATAAATCTATGTCATAGTTTTACCTATCAATTTGCTACACGATATTCTTGTCATGTTTGAATAATGTTACCTTGAGAATCTTTCTCAAAGCTTCTGAGAACACTGTTCACTGAGAATTCACGAGGAATAAACATCACTGTATTCCATATATGTGTGTACATCATTCCCTGTGTTGCATTGACATGGGATTAGCTTGAAAGTCAATGAAACATAATACCCATGTGTTATCTTGTTACGCTCTCGTAGCTACGTAAATGGGAAAATTCTCATTTCATTTGCCGTGCAGATATTATCTTCGAGCTAAATTATCAGCAACGTTATCATTAATTTCTGTGTCAACACGATACAATTTAGTTAGTGACTGATAATCAGTATATTTAAATAGATATTTGTATGTCTGAGATGGCTACAGCCCAGATTGTGTAATTGGTTATAATAAATGATGGGCCGAATATGCATTTTTTGTGGTTTATAAGATAACCAATTCGTAGTAACTCACCACTAGAGGGCGCTGCAGTCAATAAATAACTATACTGTTTGACCGATCGTCATGAAAATTATGGTACACGGGTTGATGATGCAAAATATATTCTAGCTATCCGTTTTGTTGAAACTCGCCACTAGAGGGCGCTGTAGTGAATCAACTGATTTACATACAAAGATAAATAAATGTACGCACACAGGCAGAATGTCTGCCGGGTTTCGACAGAAGTTTTAAATTTTCTAATACATACCTATAGAGGTAGTATAATAATCATAGGATTATTCATATATATTATAATATATTATTTGTTTTAAGCCAGTAGATTAACATCATAATAAATAACTACCGTCATAAGGAATGTCGTCTCATCGCTATATTAAAGCGAATTCCGGCGATCTTCACCTACTATTCAAACATCATTATCGCATCAAAGGAATGAAAGTTTTCTTCATTTGATTGTAGTCGTGATATTTTCAAACTCGTTAACGCTGTTGTCTGCAGATAAACGGACCGCTAATCTATTTTTTGCTTTGGAAATCTTCACAGCCATGAACCTAGGAAATGAATACAAACATTTGAACTGCCAAACAAAATATTGGACAGGTTATTTTCCAGAATACTGGTATAGATACATACAAGTAAAATTTAAAGGCATTTCATATATATCACCTAGTTATTGAAGACACGAACTTTATGAAAGTTTGTGGTTTTTACCAAGAAGCTCTTTTAAGTTATGATCGTGATTCAGTTATTTTGCCATTCAATTACAAATTATGTTTCATGAAAGGCTGTTTTGCGTATAGACGTAATTTCTAAAATTACTCCGACCAATCCTTAATATATAAAAACTCAAAACATTAAATGAGAGAGGATCGTTTAATAAAAAGACATTTTCATACAAGGATGTAAAAAAACAGTGATGTACAGAAACTGTAGAAAATAATATTTATTAATCAAGAACCTTTAGAATTAGGTTATAAAAGCAGCTCAGCAATAAATTATGTAGGAGCCTACATATCGGACCCTCTTCCTTTCTGAATAATTTCATGTTTCCGGAGTTGAATAAGTTATAGGCACGACGTTTCCGAATTGTTCCGTAAAATTTTAATTTCAGCCGATAGGGAAATTCTGAATAGATATTTCTTGGTTCCTTTTCTCCCCCTCTAGTGTTATGGAAATGTTCCGACGATGTACCTTTGGAAACTATAAAATTATTTATAGAATTGTAAAAAAAACGAATAGTAACCTAACAAAAAAATTTTTTCTAGTATTTTTGTTAAATTTTTATTAATCAGTGTAAACATAAAGTAATTCTGTCTGGAACATTTTAACTGCTGAAATTCTATCGCTTCAATACTAATGAGTTTTGGTACGTGGAAAGTTTGAAGTCGTGGGCCGCATTGACAACTCAACGCCAGGTAAAAACAATCATATCACATTAATATCAATAAAATAAAATACGTTCGTTGTAAATTTATATAGTCTATCTCATATGTCATGCACGTATATTCGTTGAAGTAATATGTAAGATTTGGTTGGCGGCGTCACGTCACGAAATAATTAGTCTCCGACTGGATGATCTCGTCAGCGTGGGTATAGCGGACATCCTAATATACGCGAAGACACGCCATATTAGTTAGGATTGTCATAGCAATTTTCATTATGACATACCGAGCCGCATGCCGCATGCAAAGAAAACCGACATCAAACAATACTCGACCGGTCGCGTCCGGAGAATACAAAGAATCAAAGAAAGAAATACGAAAAAACAAAATACAAAAAAACGTTCTACATGATAACGTTACGATTACATGAACAGGAATTAAGATTTTTAACAAGATTATATAAAAGAGACGACTTCTATTTACACGCCCGAAATAAGATTGCCTCTGTTGCTAATGGCGTGGACACATCCAATAACACAGACACTGAACACCGGAGAGCGAACATTTATATGTTCACTTATGTTTGCCCCGAGAGGAAATCGAACCCGTGACCCTTGGTTCGGCAAGCATGGTGAGCACAAGCAAAATGAGCCTCGGAGTCGTGTGGCATTTTGTTTTTAACATGAAATTAACTGAAATCTCTTTAGAGTTACAGATAAATTATCTATCCTAGTAGGGTTTCTAGCCAGCAGACGGTGTTAATACATACTAATTGTTTGTTACTAGTTGTAAAGCAGTTTTATTTAATTATCTTGGGAATAGTACATTTTTACCTTATCTCCACTATGTAGCAACTGTTGCAAGTTGTGTTTCAGTTAAAAGGGTGTTAATACGCTTACAATGTATATTGCGAACAACTGTGCTGAGACCGACCCTGAATGGTAAAATTTATGGTTAGTTTGGTTACAGTTGCTATCATGGGCTGCAATTACCACTTAAGACCAGGTACTGCGTGTCTAATTGTTACTCTTATATTGATAAATTTAAAAATGTTTAAAATAACAATGTAGTACTGTAGTAGAGTACTCTATTTTAATAGGAAAGTCATACGTAAAAACAATGATGGCAAAATACGAATACCCTCGTATTATCCTGATTTAAAAAAAAATTGTATCGGCCATTGGCAAGCAAGATTGTATCCTAGTTACGGCAATGGCCACCCAAAACTTTAACGTCATAATACTACCAAATCAAAAAAATAACACCAAATAAAAACATTAAGACGACTTTCCAACATCAACATAACTGTAACTTAAATAATATGGATATTAAAAAGTTTGCAAAAGTGAAACACGACGATTTCTGTAACTTTCTTCCATGTACACAGAAAGTAGTTTGTTTCCCACGATATTTTAACTAAGAATTTAATCGACATACTAAGCTTTCTTACATTGAACGAATTTGTAAAATATCGAAATGACTCTTGCACTATAATCCACATACTTCTTACATATAGAATTTAGAAAATATCAAAATGACAATTGAACTGTAATCCAAAATAAGATTTTTACAAGGAATGTACTTCAAAATGCTTACCTACATCGGCATAAATTATGTTTAGAAACCAATGCATTTGAAGTTCAACAACTAAATTTCAAATAAACAATTCCGTGGCTCTTTTGATTACCTTGCTAGGCGAACCAAGGTAGACATTACATGGCAAATGAATATTTATTCTAGGTTATTGAGTATCTTACCAACAAAAATAAATGCCAGTGTGGAGTTGTCAGTGTAATAGGAGAATTATAAAAAAAAATTAGCTGATATTTTAAGTTAGAACACATGCACGAGTATATGACATTTGGTAATGAGCGAGAATGGTGTAGTGTGTTTATTAAGACTTACTTATTAATTAACACATTGAAAATATGCATTATATTAAAGTAAATTTTATTTCTTTTTTTTTCAGATCATACAAGCCGCGAGTGACAGTACTCAGTTAGGAGCACACTGTCAGAGCAACGCGGAGTGCAAAATTTCAAATTCACTATGCAATAAGGGAGTTTGCGCTTGTCAACCTTATTACGCCCAAGTTGACAACTCTACTTGTCTCGAATGTAAGTGTTTACATTGTTTCTCGGAATGTTGCATGAAAGAATGGATCGTAACAAGAAACGTGACTGCTTTTCCTTCGCCGAATGTCGTTTTTATTATTTTTACTACCACTGGGAAACTAGTACTCCATTAAAATGTAGTCATTCTATAAGAAAGTTGCACAAAAATGTTTAATGTATCGGCATCTCTTTCATTAAACTAATGCTTATTTCTTTCTCCTACTCAATCGAGCAATACTCCAGGCCTCATTCTGTCTGGTAGAAGAATCTCTGCTGTTGACGTTCACTGGATTGGAGCCAACAACATTCCTTACTTCTCATTTCTATGTAGCAGAGTATATTACGGAATATTAATACATATCTGAGTATTTATAAACTTACCAAAAACAATATTTATTTCTATAATTCGCTATCAATTTGTAAAGTTGGATGTTTTATATATGCATAGAAATAAAAATAAAACAAATTTTAGCCTCTTCCTATTGAGCTAACTGGTAAAAGGTATTTTTCACATCCCATCAACGGTTATGACAATTGTTGCGTTTTGTTTGTGGTTTTCCCTTCTAACCGTTCCGATTGCTACATAAGTGCCTAATCTTCTTTACGTGGTAAATGCTGCGGTGAGTTCAAATTACTTTCACTTAAATGATCAATAACTAACGTCGGCAGGTCTTAATAAAGCTTCAAAAATAAAAAATAAAATTTCACCAAATTTGCTTTAAAAAGTACATCCTTTTATGATTGGTCGCCATCAATCTTTTTTTTTTCTTCAGCGACATCCTATTCAATGACTGTTTATATTATTATCATTCTATTTCTCGTTTTTTAAACGGCTGAAGTTTGAATGAGGTATTAACGTTTACAATACGCTTTATATTCTTTCCTGCTATTTTGCTTTCAAATATTTGTAATTAACCGCTCAATATGAGCTCTAGAATGACAGGCGAAGCTTGTTAAAAGGTCGTGCGTTGGTAAAAAATAATATTTTTTAGTGGTGGAGGCAATTGTATTATGTTGATTGGTCTTTCTTTTTATTTAGCTTGTATTTTATTCACAACTAAATATTTTTACGATCTTCTTTTTTCTTTTCTTTTTTTTATTAAATTCTCTTTTAGGCTATATTTGCACGCTTGCTACAAGCAAGACTTTATTGGTAACATAAAATGCATGTTTAACTTTTTATTTCAGAATTGTTTATCTCAGAATTTAGAATAAAGTAATGCGAGAATTGTATCCTTCGTTAAATAAATAAACTTGTGTGGCAACTGAAGTATATTTATTTAGCTAAAGAATTAGGAGAATAAGGAGACGAAACATTTACTATTTAGTTTTTTTCTAAACCATTAAATGAAACGTTAAATATATTATTAGGTGTATTAGAACATATTTCCTCAGTAACACTAAACTTTAGGTTATAAATACGCCGAGTCCCTATCCCACGCAAATTGTTCAGCATTGCATGACGGATATTCTATATTTATGCATCTTCTCCAATGATGCCTAATAAAGATGCAAGGTTGAGCAAAAAATTCAGTCATTGTTTAATATATAATATATTCATATATTTTGTTATCGGTAAATAATAATTGAATGTATTTAGTCAAGTAAACAGAGTAACACTATATGAGATATTTAAAGTTATGTTTTGTAGGTAGGATTTTGTTTTGCTCGTTTGCTGTTTTGAAAATGGAATTTATTTTCTGACTTCGTTTTTTTTTATCTTTTTCCTATTTTTGCTTAGTATAGAACACTTTAATTTTCTGGAAATATCCGACGGATTATATCATCTATTTTACTTTAGGTACCCAAATACTCATTTTTCTTAAAGCTATAAACGGTTTACATTATAATGCGCATAGACCAATTCACCAAGCCTTATCCAAAGAGAATTTGACGTAATACGATACTATCGAGACACTACGGCTTTTATTTCGATTGTCCTATAATCCCACGCTTGTCTTACTTTCTTCACTCGATTCTTTCCTCAAAGTGGATTCCGACCAAAACGAGTAAGTAGATCATGCGGATTACAACGGCTCTTTTTCTTATATGCCGAGGATTACTATTTATGCTCAGTCCCATCTGCTTGGAATTTCGCTTCAAGTAAATAGGGATATACGAAGATTAAAGGGATCACTATGTATGTTGCCACGAGTTAATCTGAGTGATTTATACATTCTCATTATGAGTAAACTATATGAAATAAACGACAATTATAGTCATACTCCTCAAATTGTTGAAGATACTTGGTAAGTTAAAACTGTGATGATTTAAATGAAGTGCTTGTGCATATTGTAAGGTAGTATACCTCACATGTATACGACAGTGTTCGGACTGGTCGCGAGGTCCAGTCAGGCAACATTTAGTACCAGGATAGAGCTCGCTCGGCCGGCGCACAGGGTATCCAATAATTCACTCGGAAATTCTTTTGTGCGAATATAGCGTAGTAGTAGTAGAATTTAGTTCGTATTAGATTTTAATAGTTGTATATTTATTGTATCTGCTCGTTACAAATTTATACAAGGTTAATTTTGACCTTGTTCGCAACAAACGACAAATGGCTGTATGTGTGTACCTGAATCTTTCACACTTGGACAATTATAACAATATATGAGATGAGGCGGCCAAATTAAACCTCAGGAGTAACGCAGCTGCCACCGGCTCCGAACCAGGCAACAGTGTAATTTGAGGTTACTTGTAGTTCTCATTGGCTGTGGCGATCACTTAACACCAGGCGACTAGCACGTCCGTTACTCTTGCACCAATCCCATGTGAGGAGCTGGTGTACTTTGCTGTTCGACGACTCCGTGGCTCGTTGGTTAGAGACCCTGACTGACGAACTGTTCTCGGGTTCGATTCCCAACTGGGGGAGACATTTATTTGGCAGATAAATGTTTACACTTCGATCTTGGGTCTGATTTGTGTTGTTTTCTGTATGTGTCCGCCATACAACACAGGGGATCCTACAACGAGAGTGTGACGTTATAATGTTTATTATTTACTATAACTAATTTTGTAAACCTTAATTGT
>DWHE01000204.1:0-11980 GCA_018247495.1 Satarupa nymphalis | reverse complement strand
ATACATACAGGTCATTCTACGCTCATGCCCCTAGTACATGTACTTATTCCAAAACAACAATAAATTTCTACTCACATGTTATTGAACATGCTTAGTAATGCTGTAAATGCAAAACCAATAGCAAACATGGATTTCATCTTCCCAAAAGTCATGTCACGGTTGTTATTCTTAAGGCGCTCCTCTTCACGTTCAATCTTTTTCTTGTACTGCTTGTCTAAGGTGTCTCCATGAATATCCTTCAGATTTTCCACTTGAAATGTTACAAGGAATTGTATGCTAAATTAATTTAGCTCGTTAACTTGGCAATTTGACATACAATACACAATAAAAAAGCTATTGAAAGAAATTCATCATAAATAATATATCAAAGTGTTATGTATTTAGAGTAGGTAACAATAATAACAAAAATGATACTGGGTACTTAAAAAGTAAATCCGATTTTAAGCTGTCATGTCAACTGTGTTTCACTTTACAAAGCTATGAAAGGCCATTGTCTATTTTAAGATTCGTCACAGATGAGTTCATACATCCTAAGCATGTTGGCAGCCACATCTTTCAAAGTGACACAACTTGCAAAATTTGCTTCACAGCTAAAATAATCATGGAGGTGATGCTACTGACCCAGATGAACCTAGATCCCACCCTCACCCACGTGTAACCAACCTCTAACAGGTCTATTGTCAAGCTTAAAGTCAAAAACCGTGTGTTACAACTCATGAAATGTTGGAATGTATTATAACTAACTGAGGTCTTGAAATAAAAATACAAAATAAAAGAATTAGATATGACAACATAAGAAAACTTACACTTTTTGCACTGGCGTTCCACTTCAACTTTTAACCTTTGATATTTTTCAGTTCTATAAACTAATACCCAAGTGAGACCTAAAAATGAAATAGTAATTTTATTTTCATTATTCAGTAATTACAGTATAACATATTAAGAAAAACGATAAATACCTTCACCCAGTAAAGCTGTACACACAGAAATAAAAACTATTAATAATGAATCTTCCCACATCTTTGTCTTCAAGACAATTTTTTTTTATGCTAAATATCTTTACTTAGATAGGAAACTGAAATGAGATTAAAAAAGCTATTAAATTATTGTTTACATACAGGCCTAAAAGTCCAAATGAATATAAAGATCCTGACGTATTAAATAACCACCAACACTGGCCATTCCATTAACACAGTAAATATTGTTGCTACACTTCAGTTGTTTATTATTTGGTATGGGTGCTGGTACACATTAAGTAACTGAGAAGACATATTTAGCCCTCAGGAGTACCAACACAGCTCTAACCATTCTCAAACTAAACAATTAAGATTACGTACGAAATGTACCCTATGGTCTTGAATTAACTGCGTTAGAATAAAGGAGCTGTGGAAGCCGGATCGGATCAACCAGTAGATTAAGAAAGGGTGGGGAATTCTAGCCGAAAAAAATCTAGTTAAACTACACAGTAGTACACAGTGGATGTGTCAGTGATATGGCCTTATTATACATACATAATGCACTATACAATATACATACATATTAAACGTATAAATGTCCGAGTATTATTTTGTAACGTGACAATGACAAGATCAAAAAAATCTAAATTCATGAAATGACCTTGGATAAAAAAAATTTTGGCATTGTAACTTTTAATTTAATTTATCTTATGTAGTTCAGACAGTGCATTACTTAACTAGGTTCGATTCTATATAGATCACCTGCTTTGTAAAATGAAATGAAATTTAAATTAAATGCAACACAAATTCATATAATTCATTGTTAAAACTATTCACTATATTGGATCAAAATTATTGGACTGTGAAATCTTACTAGTTGAAAATTATAGTTCTGGTAACATTATTACAAATGCATCTTATTCGTTCATCGATTTTTCCGTTTAAATATGTCAATTTATTTTCATTCTAATCAGTAATTTGCTTTATTTGGAATCGATTTTTTAATTGGACTTAAAAAAAATTAAGTTTAATCGCAGGTTTAAATAAATTTAATTCTATTAATAATAAAAATTGAGCAAAAAGTACAAAAACATGAGCTTATTGTAAAAATTGTTATCGAAGTAATGTAATGTAAGTCTTATCTAATATATTTGTTCCATTGGATGCCTGATTAATCGAACTGTCCTTAATTTGGCAAACTGGAAGACTATTATTTTGATAGACACTGGATAAAATATTTACCAGAAGACTCAGTGAACTGTAAATAATTTATAAATATAATAGTGAATAGTAACTTGGTTAATTTTATTTTTTATTTTGCGCTGTTTTCTACAACAGCAAAATTCTGCGTATTTCCGCAAATAATCGTACATCTTTTCGATCTTCAGCATATATTTTTATACATTTATTGTCAACAAAAAATGCAGTTGAATGATTAATGTGTCAATTAATTAAAATAAACATAATTAAATTTTTATAATACATTCGTATCACATAAGTAGAACTATAATGTTTATTTTGTAATTAAATGAAATTTTGTACGTATCGATTTTCTGAACGTAAATGGAATCGAAATAATTTGTCATAGACTCGTGGTGGTCAAACACTAGTTAAATTTCATTCACTCGTGCTTCCAGTTGCAATTTCATTCCTGGCTTGCATTTCACTCATCATACCTCTTCCGACCGACTTGCACGGTGTACCTGTTTCTGAACTGACAACCTGCTCCCAGACGGAACCTCTAAGGCTTCATAGATAGCTTAAACTTGATAAAATACTACATACGAATTTAGTGAAATTATGAACTATATAAGAATATCTTAATACTATCAGTTATTTATAAGAAAAGAAAAACTACAAAAAAGGATATCTTTATGTAGGAAATATAGGTCATAAAATATTTAATTGTGAAATAAATTAAATTTAAAAGAACTATTATCAATAATTGTGATTTTTGCGTGCTTTATTAAAATAAATGTTCCATAACATTAAATGGACAATATGAGCCGCCATTTTGTAATACAAACGGCGTGACGCATGATTGTGCAACGCGGTAATGGTGTCGAAAAAATAACGCGCAGTACCTATTTATAATCATGGTAAGTCTTTATATTACAGTAATTTATTTATTTCGTAGAATTTTAGATTACAGTGGAAACATTTAGGTATTGTTTTTTCTATACAGGTTTTTGTTTCTAATTATTTCGTAATCAGCATAGAAATAGAGAAAATGGAATTTAAATGTCCATAAACTATATTTTGAAAATCGAAGAAAGGTACTAAGCCATTTTTCTTGGTACACTGTGAATAATATTAATTTAGTAGTCATCTAGGACGTGACGTCGCAAAGAGATTTTAAAATAGTAGTGAGGTTATGAACGTGGCGACTAATGGCGTATTAACTTACACCAACCGTTACAAATAATTCTTAATTCCTTGTAATCACTTATTTACATATAAATCTAATCATAGTGTTAATTTTTAACCGTTTTTATTACTGACATATTTGTAATTGCTATTTTAATGCCAGTCCTCTAGGTTCACATATAATCACACTTGAGCATTATTTCACTACCTCACAAACTCCGTGGCCTGGATACCCTGGATCGACTCCCACTATATGAAACTTTAAGATTTATTGGACATAATATAAGTTTATCAATGCCACCTGCGTTACAGGTTACAGCCAATCTTAACGCGGTGACGTGTTTATTTGTTTAAAGCAAAACCAAATACTTTTCTTTGTAATGAAATCATTTATAGAATGTGTGCAATATTTTACCATTTCAGCTTCATGAAATTTGCTTTGTTATGACATAATTTATAGAATGTGAACAATATTTTACCACCAAAAAGCAGAAATATTAAACTTCACATGACATTAGTATTCCATAACTGTTTATGCACAAATAGGTAATTTTAATTTTCTTTCTTTTAGGAGGGAGCATTTGATTAGTATTATTATATTATGTATTTTGAAAAGAACTTCTTGTTATGAATTTTATATGTTTTTTACCGTTTACCTGATAAATCTAAGTGATCATCAATACTCAAAAATTTAATCCAATATATGTAAATTATGACTTCACCGTTGTAACAAGTAAAATAAATGCCAGTATCAAAAATTAAGTAATCATCTTAATCTGCATCTTAAGTTTTACTTTTATTTAAATTTATAATTTTAATAACTTTAAGTAGTAAACACCAATTATCTGAATGTAAAAACGAATTATATATTTAAATTTGAAGAATCACTCTTAATTCTTTGATATTTTCTCTGAAACAAAACCATATTGTTTAAGGGCTTTTTTAAGGTACACTATATAAATTCAGCTTTTTCAAGTTTTTACTGTAATAAAATATTAACAATATAAAAAAAAATCAAACCTCTAATTTGAATATATCTTATATTATTTATACATCTGCCATTGTAAATCAGATCACATTTGTTCCATGTAATAAGGACATCTTATTTGGTCACGGAATGTCTTTCACTCAGAATAAATTATGTAATGCCACCTGAATTGAACTTTCATGTTGATGTTAGTCATATTCAAATTAAGAAAGTAGAATCTCTTAAGAATCAATTGATATTTCTCTTACTATGAATTCCCAATACCACTTAAGAAAATTTCCAATAATCTTAAAATACATGTTTGGTGCAACTTGGTGCATATCTCAAATTTATTAAAGTACTGCTTTACAATTAATGAAGGCACATAATGTGACATACAATGAAATCTTGTACAGATTTCCTCAATGCACCTTCAGTTTCCATTAATCATACAGTCAAAAAAAAAATTCTGAATTTGTATTTTATAACTGTGGCTTCTTATACAATTCGTGAAATGAATTATAGGGAAGTTTATTGTACGTTATGTTTTTTGCTCTTTTAAATATTGAGTCTTTCCAATTGGAACAATTTTGGTGGAACAAAATTGGGTGAAATGCACACAAGGGAACCTTGAAAATTCTGTCTGCATGAAATAGTCATCATTTCAACCTCTGATGTCAGAATTTTTTCATAGTGTGGATATTTCAGGACCAATTAATCCTTGTAAAATTTTTTGTTCTAGGCTATTTAAAAAAAATTAAACTAAGGATTTTGCAAATCACACATTGACACCTAACAGATGGCAATGCCTTGCTAATCAATTGTATCCAGTTCAAATTGAGGCAACATGTGCTGTAGTGTTACAAATTGAACTTATGTTAAATGGCAAATAATAATGTTACTGCATAGTTACTTTCATAATTTATTTTAGAAACTAGTAAAGAGCAAATAACTAGATGATCCACCTTATGATAAGTGGTCTCTACCACCTATGGAATGTCACCTATTGAAAATCAATACTTTCGATTAACATAAACTTTCTTTTATTTTTAAAGAATATAATAAAATATAATTGTTATTGTAAGGCCACATTTATGGAAATTCCCTCAGGATCAAACAAACTTACATTTAGAAGACAAGTATTTTTCTGAATTATTGATCCTTTTTTTACTTGCATTAGCTACATATAAATAAAATCCTTTAAGTCTTAATTTGGATATGCAAATAATTTACAGCTTACCCTTTGTATTTGATTTGCTCAGCATAGGTGAATGCATGCATAACTTCACATATTTCAATTGATTGAATAATCTAAACATATTTTTTAAACATTTATATTGTACTTTTGCAGTAACTAACTGCAGAGACAATTATTTTACTAAATAAAATGTAATAGCTTGGTCAACACCACACTGACTAAATGCACCCAATTGTAATTTAGTCTTCATTTTACTTTGTTACAGCCGCGTATTGATCCAATCCAATTGCTGAATTGCCTCAGTGTGTTGCTGTCACCAAAAGGCGGCGTCAAAAGCAAAGACGAAGTAGAAAGGCTGGCTGGGTAAATATACATTGTTTGTTTCAAAATGTTCATTTTATCACAAGTAGTTTTGTCTTTCAGAACTATTAATACACAGTATAGACAAAATAAGGTATTGAAAAGCAATCTGTTAGGAACATACTGACATAATCATTTCACTTTAAAATACTGTTGTAATTGGTGTATTTTTTTTCTACTTATAATTATAATATTATATCAAATTGCAAGTGAATTTGCTGTTTTTTTTCTTTTGTAGTTATTTACATTTATCTCTTTCAGTTTGATGACAAAGTTTTCAAAAAAGTTGGTCTCCAAGTGCATTTACATACAAATTTTAAAATGCACAGAAACAGAACTACTAGGGCTCTTCATGGTTTCTGGAGGTTGGCGGTTAGTGCACACATGGCTCACAGAGGGCATAACTGCCAATAATTGGCCCCTTGTTCGTGAATTGCTCGAGCTACTACTCTTGTGTCCTGTAGGAATTGATCGTCTCAAAACAAATAATTGTCCAAAACTTGTTAAGGAATTGTCAAAAGATGAAGTTCATCATGGTAAGAAAGTAATTTTTTATTGTGTTAATATTACCTACAGTTTTATTGTTTTAAATTCAATGTGTTATTCAAAGCATAGATTGGTGGTTGGTATTTTACAGTTTTTGTAAACCATGTAATTTTATATTGTACCAAAAGTGCATGTGTCCCTTATGTATTTTGTAATGAATGAAAATAATATGTTAAGGAAGTTAATAATAGAATATTGTTTGTTTTAGAAATAAGAGCTTTGGCCTCAAAACTAGTAGAACAATGGTTAAAAACAGTTAAAGGTGAAGAAGTTATTCCAATACAAGTTACTGATATTCAACATATAATAAATGGTTCTGACATAGAAGTCAAACTAGATTCTAAAACAAATAACGAAGGGCAAACTGAAACTATATATATTGATAATAGTGTGGATACCTTTGAAACAGTTAATTTAGATACATCACCAGAATCTGATATTGATAATGTTGAAAAGATTAGTGAAAGCAGTGTAAATGAGGAGATGGATAATGAGAAGGAAGTACTGCCTATATTAAAAATAACGTTAAAAAATGGAAAGCAAATAATATCCCAAGTTGATGATGATGATGACGATGAAGAAGAAGATGATGATGATAAAAAATCGTCTGATGATTCATCAGACAGAGAAAAATCCAAGGACAAATATAGGATTAAAAAGAAAGACAAATCACATGACAAAAGCCGATCAAGGTCTAGTTCGTCGAGATATTCAAGCAAATCATCTTCAAGCGATAAAAATAAAAGTAGCCATAAAAGTAGTTCTAGTTCCAGTAAACATAGTAGTAAAGATAGATCGAAGGAAAAAGAAAAATATTCATCTCATAGTTCGAGATCTAAAGATACTAAGAGCGACAAAAAGTCTAGTTCTATTAGGAGTAGTAGTAGTAGTAGTAGATCAAAAGATCGAAGTAGTAGACAAGATAAGGAAAAGAGCAGAGAAAAGGATAAAGACCATAGAACGAAAGATGGTTCACAAAAGTCTGCTGATAAATCTGAACCCAAGCCACAATCACCTTCTATTCAAAAACTGGGCAAAATACCAAAGCTAAGTGACGTTAAGAGAGAAAAGCCGTCAATATCAATTGAAATTAGAAAACCTGATGAACCAAAACCAAAAACAGTTAAAACTTTCAATTCCAAATTTAGGAAGCATGGTCTAGAAGAAGAAGTTAAACCTCCACCGTCTCGTGCTTCCTTATTAAGTAAAAAACCTCCTCCTGTTTTACCACCTACTGTATCAATACCTAAAAGGCCATCCCTCGTCCATAATGAAACTCCTCCCGAAAAGAAATCAAAAATTTTAGACATTGAAAAACTCGAAAAACCAGGATCTATAAAATTGATTCCTCCAAAACCAAAACGTAAGTATAAAAGTTTATCTGAACTATTGATTATGATAATAACATTCAAACTTTTTTCAGGAGCTGATATGTTTCATGAACATTCAACATTAAGATGGTGCAAAAATTTAATTTTTGTTTTGTGTGGTAAGTCTGAAATGTATAAATACGATGGTTCCATGATATTTTTTGTAAAGTATTTATTGATAATAAATTCTAATCTGAACAGAACGGTTTTTGTATCAAAAACCTTTAAATGTAAAATGGTGTGGACAACAAGTGTGTTACAGTGGACTACTTGCCACAAGGCTCAGCGCGACGCAGTTGGATGCATCGGTGCTTCAGCGGCGAACATCGCATCGAGACCGATTAATTCAAAGTAAACAAGCACATTTAAAAGTGACAACTGAAATGATAGAAATATGTTGAAACATGATTATGACCAGCCAAGTTATCAAAAAGCTAAAATGCTTTAGTTAAAAAAAATGTGAACATGGTCATTGTAACATACACTTTTTGATCATTAGTCGATTTACTTTCACTACCTTTGCCCCTCGTGTCCATTATTTAAAAAGTCGCAGGTAATTATGCGTATAGAGTAATTTAGAAATGAGGCATTGTCATGAGACCGAGTTGTTTGACCCTTTGATTCGGGATCATAATTCTCATCATTTTTAATTTTGGTCATAACCATTAGTCAATTTTGACAAATTTTGTGATGACCAGACATTCAAACTCATGTTTACATTCATAACGCATAAATTTTAACTACTCCGATGAAACTATTGAAAGCGCCGTTTTCAATACATATTGAAAACCTGATCACATGATCAGGTTTTCATTTTTAAACATGCGGACATTTTTAAATGTTCAAAAATTGAATTTCAACAACTAGAAACAACCTTTATTCGTGCAAGTTGATACAAATATTAAATATTGTCTAGTCTAACATGAGAGAAATCTATGATTTTTGTCATGCAAAATGCATGATCATTTGTGTGGGCGCTTGAATAAAGCTTTGTAAAATGAACTTGGAATTATGTCAAAGAGAGAGGGAACTCATTCATTGACAGTAACATCAGCGAGCAAACTGCACGTATTAGAACTGCACTGTCAATACTGATTTGAACAAATACCGCTGCTCAATTAGTATCGTAAATTTATCTTTAAGTTGTTGCTGTTTTTAATTAATATATAGAACACTAATTAATTAACCGGGTGAAACTGTAACAAGTGGTTGGGTAGTACTGTTTGTTGTTCAAAGTACTTTTCTTATAGATGATAATGGTAGACTTAAAACTTTCCCTACTTAACGTTGACTACTACGAATTCAACAATTTTTTAGTAAGCGTATGAGTAATTTTTTAAAATGAGATGCCGTATAGACAGCTTATGTTTTCACCGTAATGCCGAATGATTTGAATGAAATGACAAAGTGTGTGACATTTGAGTCTTATAATGGACAGAGCATGAAAGAGTCCGTTTAATAGATTTTACGTAATAGTAAACAAATTTATGCCGACTATTTTCTCATTATGAGTGAATATGAAATTGAAGTTTGGGTCATCACTTAAATTTATTACATATATTTTATTATGAATGAAAAAGTTCCTGTGATCCGTCTCTAGAAACATTTCTAGAGAATCTAAACAATACAAATTACTAATAACATCTCTGGGCAAATTTTTTTTTCCCAATAACACATTTGGTTTATGCTATAGTCATAAACCACACAATAACCGGAGTAACCAAACCCAGTCGCGACAGGACATGCATTGTTATGAATATTTAAAAAAACATCTATTCTATTAAAACCTGTAACTGGTTCGATTATTTGTGCCTGTCACTTGTTAAATATAGCAACAAGCGTGCTGACAAAACTTCACCTTATTAAAAAGTAATAATGCATTGATGGTACTTAACCAAAAGTCAAATTCCATATTATTTTACTCCATGTAGAATTATATGAATGCTTGTTATATATTCGTATAACGTATAAAAATGGTCTTATAAAGTTCTTATCGCTTATTAGTTATGAGTATGCGTTATGACGCATACCTTCACTTTTGAGCGCTCCGCTCACCATCCTGTCTTTTAAGTTACAAAGGTCATTAGGCCAAAATTAACGTTGCTGACTAATCAAATCGAGACTTATGATCTATGTAGAAATAACACATTTATTACGCGATTCACTAAAGTCGCTCTTACAGTCTTATCAGAGTTCCGCATTACTATCACAAATACCGAAACGGCTATGTAAGACATCGTGATTATGTGAAAACGTTCTTGGGGTATAATTTCACTAACAACATTCGACCTCTTGCTCCCCAAAATCAGGCGAATGCTACGTTATTGGATTATGATTATGCGAACGACTAAATTTAGAGCAACAAATAGGTTCTAAGTTTAAAAGTCGTTAGTTATTTCGAATGACTTTCATTCATAATTAAAATTTAAACTCACGTACAAATTAAATTAATAGTATAGAAAAAAGTCAACACAGTAAATTGCAAGATAGATACCGGCACGAAAATGTGTCTGGAAAATACACCGGAACCACTAACTCTATCATTGCTATTAATATCTACATTTGCTTGATACATTTTGTATTATACGAATATAATAACTAAAAAATACAACGGTATATTCTTTACACTATAGCCTGGTACTATCGGGGTGATTTGTTTCCCTTCTCGTAATTTGAATCATGATAAGCAAGAACAAAAAATCTTATTAATATCGTATAGAGGTAAAATATATTCTTTGGTAAGAAATAATCTTTGGAATTATTGAATTGATTAGAAAACACCAAAAGCTATATTGTCCCTGAGAATCTTGGTTGAATCGATATAGTTTTTTACACGAGTTAAACCGCGGTGCCGTAACATATAGATGCGTGAAAACCTACATCACTTAATCTCGTTAAAACTTGATATACATTTGATTTTCGATTTTCTTGTAAACGTCAAAGGCATCAAAGTTGTACTCATCATTGGTAGACTTGCAGAAAAATCACATTAGTAACGATTTTTTACTATTGATTTATTTCTTAAATTAAATTTTTAAGTATAATTTAAAATTAATCCAAATTTATTTCTTGGTGATCGATAAAATGCAAGTCGTAATTTTTTATTTATTTATTTTAAAAGTGATTCGATAAAAAGAAGATTATTTTAATAACTTCTCGATCATGTTCTTAAAATAGTCGTAATGATTTTTAACGTGTTAATTAATATGACCATTATTACCCTATGTAATAACACAAATTTCTGCATTAATGATTCTATACAAACCGTGGTCAAAAAATTTTAATAGTTTCTCTAGTTTACAATACTACTATAGGAACCTGTATTCTTTAGTCGCGTTAATATTTCAAAATGTACGTTATGAAAATGTAGTAACAATCACTGAAAAATAGTACCATACACTGACATCTAATAGCTCTATAATAGTTTACCTAGGCTACATAACTAATATTCATCATTAGCTTTACGTCAACATTAATAAACAAACATTCAATTTGCGAACTATCACACGATTTCAAAATATATTTATTTGTAACTGCTGTACTCTGGAGTTGTAATCTACATACTAATACATGAAATCCGCGGTTTGACCGTAGATACTCTTTAAGTAATATTTACTTGAAATATATAGTAGTAGTATATTGTTGGATTATTACTATTTGCTAGTCACATTGAGATATCAGTTTTGCTCGACGATTCCGTTCGCAGGGAAAACGGTGCAGTTTTCTATTTGTGAAATTATAATTAAAGTTATTGAGTAATTGCAAAGATTAACCCTTTTATGCATATTAATTTTACCTCTATAACGTATTGATATTTCTGTTTTAATTAGAATAGCTATTTAAATTTGGATACAGAAATTTAAATTTTACTGCCAGATAACCGAATTAGTCTTTATTAGACATCTGAACGTGATAACTTGCCAAAGTGCAAGAATTGTGTCCAGTTTTATTTAGCTATTTTGGTTTCAGTTATGTTATATTTATTTTCGTGCCTTTTTTATTTAGTATATTTACATTTTTTTTGCTTATTAATGCACACTTAATTTATTCGTATAATATATTCTTTCATTTTCTTAGGTCCGCTGAAAAAAATATTAGAAAAAGCAGTGCCTTTGTATTAAATATCTTAATTTGTATCGTATTTTTCATGCTTTGTAATTTAAAAAAACAAAATCATTAGTTCTTTAGTGGGAGTGAAGAAACTGAATACCCTAGC
>DWHE01000203.1:0-12017 GCA_018247495.1 Satarupa nymphalis | reverse complement strand
TAAAACACTCATACGAGTAGCTCTAGATCGGTCCCTTACTTTTATAACATGCATTCTCGAGACCTGTAAGCATCCACTTAACTGAAATCGATATAAATTTATATGCTTGTATGGTACAGATTAAAATGAGGCAAAGTAGACAGTAAGAAGCTTAAAAGTGATATACTTTTTTCCTAAAAACCTAGAAAAACAAAACTTTGACCCACGTTTATTATCTACCTCCAAACTTTAGTATATAATGATGTATAAGTTCATTTGCTAGTCATCTTTTGTTGAAATAAATTAGTATCATTTCGTATCGACAAATTCATTTTTGTTTATGTGTAATCTTACATTAGCGCAAAATTACGAGTATTACGATATTAAAGTTTTTAAAAAGATTTTATATTATCCGACACAAGTGCATCCAAGGGGCACCTCGCTCAATTTTGTCATTCCGTTCTAAGGTAGAGTTAAACTTCGTTCGGAACCCGTTCAAGTACTCATAAAACACTCATCATAAGAGTATCTGTCTAGATTTGTTCTTTATTCCTCTTACAACGGTTATATTATAAGCCGTAGATGCAAATTTACCGGTTAAAAGCAATAACACAAACCTGTGTAATAAGGAACAACACAAAAAAAGAATGTGTAAAGTTATGATCCTAATGTTCGCCTACTGTTCGAATTATGACTAAATAAATAATAAAAAAAATTAAATTATTAACTTTCTTTGATTAATTATATATAGAAACTAATTTTAGTGACTTAAATTTGTTTCTTGATTGTATTTAGGGGCAAACTGGATACTCAAACTGTTTAATTTGTCTAAAAGTTACTATGTTATATAAATGTAGACTATAGTTATACTTTTGATAGTAGACCTCGCAAGTGAAACCGCTGGATACGAATAGTTTTACATAATTAGCTTGTTCTGGAATTTATATTTGTTTATACAGGTCCAGCCATCGAGCGTTCGGTTCACCTGGTATTATGTTACTAGTCTAGCGTTTACTAATCATAACTGTTGGAAGTGTAGGGCATGCCTATGCACAATTTAAACACGTCATATGTAAGCATCTTGGCAGGTGGAATCAATTTGTAACCTACAAATTAGACTTTTTTTAATGCGATTAAAATCGTTCTAAGCTTAACAACCTTCAGTACACGTAATCTCTAACAATTTTCCAAAGTCACATTAAACGACGCCAACATAGGATTATCATAAAATGTTGTTACAAGAATAATGTTTGTTGAAAATCTGCGCCCAGGTATATGAGTAGATAGAGCAACAAAGGCATGAACCAAGGTAAGTAATTAAAATGTTGAAATTGTTTTCTTTACAATGTATCAAACTTTGCGAGAGTAACGAGGAAGCTACGTGAACTGAGCAGGCAATTTGACTACTTTATTTGGTAATTTAACTTATTACTCCTCTTTGTACCGGTAGGTTTTCATGTTGCGTAATTTTTTGCTTTGAGGCCATTAATAATTTTTTTTAAATTAAACAAGATTTTATTTGCGGATCATTACAATCAGCTTTTGAAATTCTAAACAAATATTCGCCAAACGAAAATATACGGAACCTCTGTGAAAATGTCTAGATCTATGGATATAGGACGTGCGTTTGTTGATCACAGCTTTGTTGCTTTTCCTGCGGGCTAAGTGCCTCTAACACACGCGTACTTACACCTACACACTTCTAACTGAAACATCTCAACAACAAAATTTGAATTGCAGCGGTAATATACCTACGTGATATAGAAATAAAAAAATCATTAACATTCGTTACGATTTATTCGTCATTGTAGTGAAAAACGTATTTAGTAGATAACAATTAAACTTTTGTTTTTGTTCTTGTTGATACATTTATCCATACGACAAACGAAGGCATCGTTACATTCCGGTGTTAAATTGAGTTTAATTTTATTTTATTGTCTCTTCCAAATGTGTGCACTGTTAATTGTCGAGTAACGGTCGTCCTTCATTTAATCATTTGCTAAACATTGAACAAAATGTTTGTCAATTACGGTGCGAGTTTCTACGAGTTTATTTGTATGGTATGTAAAGTTTGCTACTTTGTACACAAGATTAATGATGGAAGCAGGCCGAGCAAACGAGCGAGCACGCGATACGTCACATAACACGGAGCACTTTAAAGTTTTTCCGCGAGCGCAGAACAGATCCATCCAGCAATGGAGAGAGCGGGATAAATGATTGATGGCGGCCTTCCAAGTATAAACTCGATTATCCGTTGAGACGCGAACAACTTACAAGTTTTATGTAACGATGGATCAGGATTATTTGAAACTTTTCCCGAGGAAAAAATCAACTCACGACAATCATATTTGAGTTGAATATCAATACCAGGACCGCGCGAAATTGAATGAAAACTTCTTAATTTTTTTTATATTTCGATTCTATTTAATATATGTATTATCATTATTCGTATCTACGACTGAATTTTTAAACACTTTTGATATGCCATATATAGATGGTGCTTTCGATGCCGGCTGCCAGAATATGAGTTAATATTACTTCAAAAGGTCGTAACAAATTTTCCAGCGTGGCCCTAATAATAAAAATGCACTGGATTTTAATTACTACAGACACAGCCTTAAAATCACAGAAGCCATTCTTTATCCGTACACTTCAATATTAGTTTGCTTTAGAAAAAGCGGCGACGCGCGACGAAGGAAAATTGTTTCGCCGTTTATTATTCCGAGTTTTAATCAAGGAAGAAAGTCGTGTTGGGAGAGTCAACGTCTGGAGAATGTCCGCGGCGTCGCAGCCATGATCCGCCCCGTCCGCATTTATCGCTTGTAAAATATCTTGCAAAAAGCTCATTACATCCACGTTTATTTTTTTTGTCTATACTGGTCGTTAAACAAGACATGAAAAGCATAGGTTTATAAGTAGACCAGCTAAGTGCTCTGTTTCCATCGTGTAATAGTTTTTTTTTAATTCGTCTATGAGCGGCTACCGGGCGTGTAGCGGCTACCGGGCATGATAAGTCATCGGTAACAACTAATTGAGCATAAATTGGACTCTTATCCAATTCGGAATTGGTCACAGCTGCTTTGTTACTCTCGACGACATTATTGGTCGCCTCATAAGTAGCCGGGCATCCGCGCCCATCGTCATCCTAATATATCCCATAAAACAACCGAAGTATGCTGTATTCACACCCTCCAAACAAAAAACAACTCCAAAGAGTTGCTTTAGAGCAGAAATAGGTGTGGTTGTGGTAAATAGTTTCTGCCTAAATTTTCTGGGTATAATAAAATTGCCTGTGTATGAAAGTTATCATGGAAAGTGTTCCAGCTTAGTCCAGTTAGATTATGGATTATTTTGGGCTTGATTCATTCCCGATTTGTATTTTCATTAAAATGTACTTTACGAAGTTTACTATAAAATATAAACCAAGCAAATTTCAAAGCATTTCGAAAGTTACCTACACTTCACTCATACAAAACAAATGCTCGTATGCAAACCTTACATAAAAGGAGAACAATTGGAAGGATTTGTTCGCGGCACGCTTACATAAACTCTTCATAAGTCGTGTTTGTCTGAACACATTTGCTTGTATGTTTCCGCTGCCGTCGGAAACTATGAATTCACTGCATAAAAGCTTGTGTTGATATAACTTTTTGTTCATTTAAACATAGACAGTAGAATAAAAGAGTGTACAAATCGTTTTCTTTGATGGAACGCGCGCCGCGCGCACTCTTCTGGAATAACTCGAACAGTTTGCGCACTTCACCCGGCTCCGCTCTCGACGCTCTTGCTCCTCCAGTCCTCAAATGGGATTTAGTCAGGCTACTTCGCAGTCTGTTTATTATGGACAAGTTTTGTTTTTATATCTCATAAAAAGATTCATCGTCGACGGCGAGCGCTTAATGCCGGTTTACTTTCACGCTTGAGTATTCATCTTCAATGAAAATTATATTTAACACTCATTTTTAAACTTAAAAACTAATTATCAAGTACAATTATTAAACTTAGAAATTAGCCTGATATATACTAAAGATCTGTTGTTCTGAAGGATAATAAAGCAGAATCTTAATTGATATTTACGTTCTCACGGCGATACAAACAATTTTAAGCTACCTATTCCAGTCATGTCGTACAACAAAGTATCAGACGGTTTCGCTTCTCTCATTTATACTTAATCCTATTTGATATATTGGTCCATTAGGAGCGCTGTCCCAGCTTGCTTCTTGTCGAGATTGTAAGAAAATACTAGGGAGTAACGAGGGAGATACACCTTTATAGGCTTCAGTATCACTTTGTTAGATATTTTTATTTCTTAAATATATTTGTTTTTCGAACAGAGCTCAAGAAAATTAACCGAAACGATGTTGACTTACTTAAATGTTAATTATTATGTGACATTCCATCATTGTATGTCTGTTCTACAAAAATAGCTTACGCCTAGCGTGAATCGAACCAATAGGTAGTAGTTGTTTTAGTTAAGTGTTTTTAATTTGAGGAATAGCTCGGAAATACCTCATGTAGCATATGTATATCTGTAATATTATATGATTATTTTTGTTATTCAAAATTTAGTTTTACCTATATCAAATAAAATGAAACACGTCCAAATGCGAACTGAATTCATACATTAAGGGTTCTCATAATCCAAGAGTACGTTACTGAACACCTTGTTAATGATGTAGTAGCAGTAAATCTATGTGGTTCCCTGTGATGCAACAAGTGAGTTGAGTTTCGGTTTAACGGGTTCCGTACTAATGAGATAATCAACTAAATGAAAACTATGAAACGACTTAAAATTTGACAATAGTGCAGAGGGATGTTGGTTGAGGTATTTATTTGATTACGGGTAAACTGTACCTATGACTATTTGCTACTGTAATTTAAAAATAATTTTACACAAATGAAACAGATTATGACTCTATTGAATTATTATATCAAATAGTGACGTACCACCGGATAGAATTTCGCCATCAACGGCTATCGAAATGGGCAACACCAGAGGACCCAACAATGCGTTGGTGGCTTAGTAGGCAAACAATTTATGTAAATTTCTTGAAGAACTCTTTGTCACAATGCTTAGGAAAATCAGCAAGAGGAAATTCTTTCCACATCTTGCATGTCTGTAGCAAAAAAGAACGCATATCGGCCCATGGATGAGTGCTATCTATCCAGTTGCTGTCTGGATCTGGATGTCTGGTATAAAATAAAGGAGGAGGGGGGGGGTTCGCTGTTTTTTTTTGCTAAATATATTTGTAAGCCGGTGATCGAATACAATATTTATTGTTTTTGTTTTGAGCAAGATAAATATTTTCGACACAAATTGGAGATAGGAAAGTAATATTGATTGATAACCCAATTCTCGTTATAGCGAGGATCGGCTGTCGTATGGTGCGTTTTGTTTCTTAAGGACTTGTTCCCCATTCGACGAATAACGGTTTAGCGAATTACTCTAATTATAATTAAATGTAAATGAAAATAAGATATGTGTATGCATAAAGCTCATCTAAAAACAATAGTAACAAATTCATTATGAAAGAAAGAGAAATCAGAATATTTTGCCTACTTATAAAGGAAAGTTTCAACAAAATTCAAGGAAATGTTTAAAAGTATATAGCAAACGGGTACACAGTAAAGTGATCACTGCAGCTCATAACAACCGTAAAGACCTCTGATTTGAATATAATATTGTTCTGGTTGTTACAGCGGTAGTGTTAGAACTAATGAGAATATCACTATGGTTATTATAAGCAGATTATATGTTAGTGTGGTCGTTTATCGCATACTCGCTCGCAATGGAGCGTGTTAGTAAATGATGGTTTATCATACGTCGTCCTACAGGGTGTCGTTTCACACAACTTGCGCAAATTGGATCGCACTTACTGCGAAAACAATATTTGAACTGAGTGCAAGACTACGTTTGTTAGAAAAATGCGCTCCATTTTTTTAATTTACAAATTTTCATTTAATTTACAAATCAGTTTTTTGTTACGTAAAAATGATAAAAACATCAAAATTGCCTAGTAATTTACGAGTTTGCGAATTGCAAAAAAAACCCTTATCATTTGCAACAGAAGAGCCTAAAAAAGTATGCCGTAAAAATCGCGAATATTTTTCAGTATCATACTCAAACAAAACACTTTTAATAAAGATGTATTAACCTAAAAATCAACGGCGCATATCGGAGAAATATTTTTTCGTAAAATTCAATTTACTCTTATCAAGATCCGGTATCAATCTATTATGTTTGCACGGCTCCTTTCGTCGCACAATGAAAGCGGAGGGAAGCCTTTTAAAGTCAGTTTTAAATGTAATACATTATCAAAGCAGCGTTGGCGTCGCTTTAGAGCTTTTCGCAGTATCGCTGGAAGCGACTCACGGATAAATGATTGATGGCCGCAGCGCCACCGCCGCTATCACACGTGACTTTCACTAACATAGAAAATGTTTTACACATTCCGTACTGTCTAAGGTGTTCTTTCTTTTCCTCCATGACTGTAGTACATACTTCTAAACTTTTTTTTGCGTATAAATAAAATCGTAATATGTTGTCTGTGAGAGTATCGTGCAAAAACTATTGTAATCAAGGTGCACCATTTTTATTTTAACATTACTATCTAGTTTTTGTTCGCTTCAAGATATAAAAATAATTTTAAAGTTAATTGTTATGGCACTATTGTGGGCCAAGCCGATAAAATTGCTGCAAATAGCTAATCTTCATTAAAGTTGCATTACTTTAAAAATAAAAATATATGCATAGGTACTGAAACTAATTATGCAGAAATTGTCTATTTTTGCTTATTTTATTGTAAGTAGATTAAAAATTAATAAGTAGGTATTAAATAATGATTCAAATATATTTGACACATAAGTAACTGCAATGAGCTTATTTGTTTTAGACAATGCAAATTCATTCGTGTTTTGTAAACAAGTAAAGCGTAGATATCTTAACACCAGTATATCACATAAGAGCTGGCTCTGTGTAAAACTTTAAAGAGCCGCAAAGGTTCATTTGAATGGAACTTGGTGTATAATTTGCATACTTATTTACATTATCTCTGCAGTACACAAGTGGGGTCCTTTCATTATCAAATTTGCAGCGTGAGGGAGAGGAGGCCCTCAGAATACAAAGTTGATGTTGAAAGCGATTACCAACGAATTGGGAGCAAAAAATGATCCCCGATTAACAAAGTAATAAAACTATGGGCGGATCCATTATGCAAATACTCTGTTTACATCGTGATCGTGCGTACTCTTCGTCAAATTAACGTACCAGAGGCAAATAACGAGTAACTGAGTTTTGAAATGAAACCGAAACTATATCTTTAAATTGAAAACCTTTTTCCGTTACTGAGAAAGTATTTCAATGGTTACAGATTGTTCTCTCTTTTCAATTAATATTATTTTCGAGGTATCAGGTAGCAATTTGCAATAACGAAACAAAAAGTCTACAGACTCGCGTAGAGTCGCTACGAGCATCCGTAGACTGGATAATGAGTGAGGCAAGCTTCATATTTTCTAAAATATAAATGAATCATGTATTATGCAGTATTATACATTTCTGTTTCGGCTTTTAGACGGATAATTAAATTCAACCCTTTTACTCGGCTGAGCAAAGGAAAGTCTCGTAAATTGGAAAACTAAACTGTGCGGATCTCGCCCCGAGATTCAATTAGCTACTAATCATATCTGGAGGGTGTGAACGGATCGATCGAATTGTACCCTTTCGTGCATTTCAAGCAGCTGACAATTACATTATCTTTATTTTTATTACAATATTTTTTAACAATAAAACTTTGAACCGTCATAAAAAACACAAGGTGTACATTAAACCTTCGCAAAATGCAACGAGAACGTTCTATAAATACATCCGGAAGCAACACTAACAGTGAATATACTTTAGAAGATGTGCTCTTTTCAATCCCTTTTCTATTGCTTCTCGTTTTCAAGCTATCTATCGAACTACGCGCCGGTGTGTGTTGAGAAAATTTTGCAAGTCATTCTACTAGAAACTCGCGTCGTGTTCGCTGGTTCAATATTTTAAAAGTATTTTGTGCGCCATTGTTTGTCACGTAAATGTTACGTCTTTAAAAAAAAAAATCAAGGTAAAATATTTGCAGCGAAACATAGAACAGTACAGAAATCGCTATAGTTTCCGAGGCGTCAACTATGCATTAACGGTACATAGTTGAAAAGGAACTTAGTGTTATCGCACGTCGTTGGGCAAGAATGCGAGCGATAGAAGTTCCCTCCACGCTTATACTGCGCAAACATCCACAGAACACCGAACTATTGACCTGATCCTCCACGTAGACTGCTTTTAATATCACAAAATTGCCTCGACATCATTTAGCCGCTGCAAATATTACTTTAATCCCACAGCAATAAAGTTTAAGCGCAGTGCTTGTGGGGAATGCAATAAAACCTTTGGAAATTTAAGACGCGCCGCTAAAGTCTTAGGTGTTTCTTTCTAACTTAGGTCTATGTGTATGTGAAGACGAGCCTTGTCTCTTTCTGTTGAATGTTACCACTATATATTGCAAAGACGTCTACAAACCGACGGCGATGAAAATTCCTGGTGCCTCAATGTTATCTTATGAGCGTGAGGTACGTTTACGTACGACATATTATCATGAGTGAGAAATAATTTTTATGTCACCTACATTAAAATAAAATTATTTACGTAACAGTTATTTCTTTTATGTCTTTTACGATTGGAATACAGTGAAAGAAAGAAGAAAGTTCTTTTGCGCAGGGTACGTAGTCGAGCCGGCGTGCTGTTTAACATTTTGTAGTAGGTTGTATTGTGATTGTCATTTACTTAAAACTATAACACTGTCCTAGTCAGTTAAACGACCACTGCACATCGTGACAGCTATAACTAACCTTACATAGTACCTTTGTTCAGTTCGAAGTGGATCCTAGTTACGTTGCTAATCTTGAGAATTAAGTTGGTCGCTTCCACCCACCCAGTTGGCACCCAAGCTATTCGAACTGATCACCCAAGAGCTGTGATCGACACTGAACTGAAATATTTTTCAATTTCTGGTTGGTCATAATTGTCATGGGGTACACTGATCACTTAACAGTAGGTGAACTCCATGCCCGTTTGCTACTCTTATACCAATAATAAAAACATCGCTCACAAAAATATGCGTGCATAAATAAATGAAAAATTAACCATTTGTTCCTGCCTATAAATCAAATCTATCGACTAGAATTTCGCACGAGATAGATATAATGCTGCAATTACTATTTGTAAATTAGTAATCTAAAATGGTTTTGGAATCTGAGCTAAAATTCTTTATTTCCTTTTTTGTTGCTTATAAATTCGACACTGTAAATAAACGGTCAAAATGAAAAATAAACGTAATATAAAAAAATACCTATCTTTTTGAAAGGGTATATATTTGCCGTAGTACGGTGTCATATCTTCCCCATATGGTGTCATATTGGGAGGGGTTGGAGTCCTCGCGCACAGGTTTATAACCCACAAGTTCAAGCCAAGGGCTTGCTGATTTATCGATCGTTGTAAGCTCATTTACTTGGGACGTTATTTACAAAGATATTCTAAATGAAATAAATTAACCTCTTAAAACCTATTATAATTTGTCGGTGTAAAATTGTTGATCTGTACGAATATGATAGGAGAACCTAGTTTTCGTGCCTTGTGTAGCGGCATTATTAAATCGATGAAGGAAAACAAATTGCTACTTGTTATCCATCGCATCCATCATACACCCTTACACGAATCCTATTACTTTGCTCCAACGCCGCTTAGAATGCGGCGAATATTTTTTAGTTATTTCTCGAAGCAAGCGCAATATACGGACAAGTTACGTGAAGCAGGTAGAGTTAAATAAATAATTTTGTATCTAATCTATATAAAGAAATTTAGCAGCTATTTTATACTTAGAGTATGTTTCATTATTAATCGCGCTGAGTCTTTAAAAGGATACTATTATTTCCTTGGTTGATGCAAAAATAGGCGACTAGACTTCATTAGCGACGGTTTACTGTAGCGGATAATAAAAAAATGTAATCGACGCCATGCTGTGACGTCACAGGCCACTGAGCCGTAGAGACGGGCGAGCGAAACGAGCGCCCACAACGCTTCGCAAATACGAGAGGATAGGATAGCCTTGTCCGGAAATTCAATCAAGATCGCACGGAGATTCGATCAAGATTGGGGTAATTAAAATACATTTCAAATTATCTAAAAACGTAGCTATTTTGCCAACATTGAAGTAAATATCGCAGATTTTTAAAAGATGCTGTGCTATTTTGAACTCTATTTTCTTAACAAGAAAACCGAACATATGCATTGGTAATATATTTTATTCAACATTACGCTGCTATTTATGAGTTGATTCTGCACAGATTAACGGTGATATTTCTGTTAATTCCAATTTGTATATTTCTCTCCACAACCGAGTGCGGCCGGCGGGCCTCCTTAGTAAAACATGCGAATGCGGCTTCCGATATTATTGTCCACTATGGAAATTCAATATGGAGTCGATGCGACGCGGTTGGAGGTAATTAAAAATACGTCAGTCGCAGCCGACCTTTCAATTCAAGCATGTGTCGAAATTCGAAATGAATCATTTCCCGTTTATATTAGTACGTTTCCGTTGAGTCTGGATTGCTGTTGTTCATTGATAAAATTATTACGCAAATGCCAGGTTACATTAACAGTTTTCGATAGAGTTTTACCGCAGATCCCGAATTGTTGAATACGACTAATAAATGAAATATTATAACATAGTCTTATATAATATGAAAGTATCATATTCTTTTATAAATTCCCAGTATTTAACAGCCACAAATTAGAGGTCTTTGTGGCAACCGCCGAAAGACAAATGAAATTTGTGAATTTTTTAAAAAACGTACCTTTTCTAACGGAATTGTTGAACTATTAGTGACATTCCTGAAAGCCTTTGACGTGTTAGTAATAATCTGATGTAATTTAATAACAAACGGGAAGTATGATGTAATATTTAACACGAAATTGTTGGGTAAGCAAGTCACAAAGGAGCTATCCTGCTGACACGTGATTTTGTCATTAGCAAGATATCTTAATATTCACAAAGTGGAAACATATCTGTTTTCATTTGGTTAATTGACTTAGGGATACCCATGAAGGGGTACCTATGTTCTCATCCGTAGTGTCATGTAAATTAATTTTGTACTAATAACACAAAATACCTACCAGTTTTGCAATGCCTGTTACAAAAGGTAGATAGATGATGTTATGTGACATACTCGTATGTCGTTTGACACGTAAATATAACAATACATTTAATTTTATATAATATGTTAAAATGAATTTATAACTTTTGTCATACTAGAACCTACCCGGCGCGACCAGGACAGTACCACAACCCAAACCAATTTGTCCTGTGAAGCAACTTTTGCGAGTTTTATTATAATTTGAAGGGCGTGGGTGCTGTACGCTTTAGATAAATAAGGCTCACATAGACCATGGGATAATTTAGACCCCAGGAGTAGCAACACACAATTTAACCAACCCTAAACTGGACAGCGGTCCAATTTCAGATTGGTTACAGCATTCATAGGCTGCAGGTACCTAATGGGTAATATAAGTAAGGTACATGCCCGTTTGCTACTATTCGTTTTTATTTCCGTCGTTCGTATTAGCGAATGTGATGTGGATGTAGTATGAAAATGAGCTCAACTTAAAAAAAAAATCCATACATCGAAATTTAACTCTTCATAACAATAGGAATATAATTCATAATCGCCTACACTCTGGTCCCATGGGTCGCACCTTATCAAATACGCCGAGAAAAACAATTGCGGCTGACGCTGTGCCATCGTGTGTGCATTAATTCCACCTTTTCAAACAATAGTATTCCGTTGAACAATGAAGGACTTGTTATTCTGCAATTACTTACCTGCATTAAACCACTTACACCTCTCCCCTCCACCCCCCCGCCCCCACCTATCTACCCGCCCCCTCTATTTCCTGGCGCCGCCGGTAACCCCCCCCCCCCGAACCCCCCCCTACTATTCCCTTTCCTTTT
>DWHE01000202.1:0-12036 GCA_018247495.1 Satarupa nymphalis | reverse complement strand
CAAAATGTTAATCATGTTGCGGAAAAAGAAGTTTCATGTGAGTCTCAAAGTGCGGAAAAACTTGAATCTACAGAATTAAAATGGAGAGAAAAATTAGCTGACGATTTAGTTTATAAAGAAAAACGAGAAAAGAAAACTCTTGGTGAAAAACTAGTAGAGAAATTTAAACTAAAAGATAATGCTGAGAGTGATATCAGTACTAAGGAATTAATTAATATACAAGAACTTATACCTGTTCCTCAATCGTCTACTGCCAGTCATTCTCTGAGTAAATCACCAGATAGGCGCTGCTCGATGGAACTTTTAGCAGAACAAGCTAGTCTACTGGATTCCTTAATAAGAAAAGAAAATCTTAGCACTGCACCCATAGATTTAAGCAAAGTTGGAGCTGAATGTGATAATAAAGAAAATTCAAGCTTAGAAGGTGAATGCTCTAATAAAAGAACAATTGCAGATCATAGAACTGGTTTAACAACAACAAAATCCGACCACGCCTTACACGATCGATTGAATTCTTTTAAAGAGTCTAAAACATTTACAAAAAGGCGAAGTATAAAAAAATCTTCATCTGGCGGAAGTATTTGTAGATTAGATTCCATAACAGAATTTCCAAAGGAACTTAGTTCCAATGATCTGCAAAGGATCGATGAGAATCAAAAGTCGACAAAGGCTGATAACACAGAATCTAAAGTAAAACCTAAACCTAAACTGAAAGCTAAAATAACTTCTAGTGTAGAGGTATCAACTCCTTCAAGTCCATTAAAATTTGTTATAGAAAATGTCACAGTAGAAGAAAAACCTAGAATACCAAAAAAAGAAATAATATTCACAAGTGTAGTGGATGATACATCAGATTCCACAGCGAATTTATCAGGAATTAATAGTACGAACCATCGAAAAAGTTTTAAATCCAAAAGAAAATCATCCATCCCACAGAAAATTGAGAATGATCCTTTATCACCTGAACCAGAAGATGGAAACTTTTGGAGTAAAATTGGTAAAAGAGAAACAGTTTATTTAATTAAAAGAAAAAAAATACTAGATGAAGCTAAACAGAAAAATTCACGACAATTATTGTGGTTCACAGAAGAAGATGAATCTAGTACTACTACCAATAAAAATCCTGAAGCTATTGATGACGTTATTCATGAGAATAATAGAGAAATACCAGAATACACTGGCAAACATTTAGAAAAAAATAAAGATACAAAATGTAATGTACATGATACCATTGATACAGCTGGCATAGTTGATCATTCAGATGGATTCAAATTGTTGAATGATAAAAGCATAACGCAACCAACTGAAAATTTAGCATTCAACCAGAACTTGGAAATAAAAAACAATATCGAAAAAGAAAATAATATAGAAATAGTAACGTTTCAAAATACTCCAGATGAAAAGCACGCAGAAAATGTGATGATTGAAAAGGGTATTTTAAACGAAAACAACATGATCGTACTTGAACCAATTCTGTACAATGGAAGGCTAGATGAATTTAATGAACTGAAAGATGTAAAAGTTAATAATTTAGAACGTAAATCTTCGGTTACTGAAAGTACTGATAATAAGAGTAATGTTTTTGATAATAGCCAACTTTCCTCAAAAGCGTATAATAAAAACAGTTCTGATGAGAAACATGAAGAAAACATAAAAAATACTGAAAAAGAAAACAATGACCAAAAGGAAAACTGTAAAGTTAAAATTATTAAAAATTCTTCTGACAATAAATCTAACAAAACTGTAGAAGAAATAGTATTGACATCAAATAACACAACAAGCAAAGTAAGTTTTTCAGATGTGATTAATTATAAAAACGATAACAATGACTCTGATGAAATATTGGTAAATTGTATTGAATCAGATTTAAATTCGACAACTACACATAATGAAATATTATCTACGGACCAATGTAAACAAAAAAATGCAACCGAAAGTCATATGGTCAGCAAGAATGTCTCTTCTGCAAAAGAAACCGTAAACCAATCACCTAAAAAGGAAGAAACACAATGTTTGCAATTAAAGACGAATATACTTCCAACAGGATCTCTCTCCAAAAAAGAAGAAATCGACGCTAATATTAAAAGCGTAATAGAATTGGAACAAAATATTATAAAACCACTACTACTAAAAAATGATAATACTGATAGTACAACAATAAATGGTGCGGATGCTAAGACTGCATGTAAAAAAAATATAACATCAGATCAATCTTCTACTGACCAAGCTGAAGTTAATTTCAATGTTAATAAATCTGTTGAAATATGCAAATCTTGTAATAAAATAATTACTCCTCAACAAGTATTAGAAACGAAAACAGCGGACAAAGCTAGTCTTAAAATGCAGAACGATAATTTAGACAGTACAACAATTCGTACATTCCAAAATTCTGACGATAAAAATTTAATGAAATTAAAGAAATCTCCATCAATCATTCAGACAAAGAAAAAGGTAACAAATAAACCTCAAGAAAAAAACATGGTTGGAAAGGGAAGTAAACTCAAAAAAGAAGAAATTGAAACAGAAACACCAGCAACTATGGTAGTTACTCAACCAGATTCAACTATTAATATAGGTCAAGAAAACATTCCAAAGTGTGATGAATCCTCACAACCTGTAACCCATGTTATAGAAGAAGATCAACCTAACCAAGTTTTGAAGAAAGATGAGATCCACATTCAATCTAAAGACCCTCCTCCAGGCGGTTTATGTAATCCACCTGTGACTACTAAAAAACCAATCAAGCAGCAATTGGCCCAAAAGGTTTTAATAGCAACTCCACGTCCGCTTCAAAAGAGAAACCCACAAGTAATCCGTTCATCAAGCTCTTCAGATTCATCTTCGGAAGAAGAATCTTCTGATGAAGAAGAAACAGATGAATCAAGTGAAAGTTCTGCGGAGTTTTATGAATGTGAAAATAATGCCGACGGTCGAACTTCGACTGGTTCAAATGACTCTGGTTTTGATTCTTCGGCACCGACTTCGCCCTCTGGATTTGTTTTTGTTAAAAAAGGTAATGAAACGTTACATTTCTCACGATACTCCATATGGACCACGGCACTTTACAGCACTACACAATTAGGGAACACAACAAGACACAAAGTATTAATATCAATGATTAATATACCCAAAAAGCAATAACTGGACTAACTTGTATATAAATTGGCGAAAATTCCTTAATGTGCACGCAGGCTTTTGCACGGCTTTTTGCAATATAACATAATCAGGTTCGCACTCTAAGAAAATCCTATCCTTTAGCCAGGCAAAACATCGTTATCTGTTTTAGACTGCGATGTTAACTGCCATCGAAAATGTGAAAAGTTGACAGCGAATTTATGCGGCGTGAATCAACGTCTTCTGGTCGAAGCCTTAGCTTGTCGAAGTGCTTCGAAGAGAGGTAGGTATTTATAACATTAGATACTCTAATGTTAGTGACTTCGGGATTTTTAAAACTAAAATACATACGAAAAGACGAACTTATAAAAGACGTAATAAGTTACTATTAATACATTCATTAAACGATGACAGGCGTACTACTAGTATTTAACAAACAAATCACTCGCTAAAAGAATTATTGGAATTAAGTACTACGTGAATTTGTTTGCGTTGTTGGAGTAGTTGGTAGCGTGGGAGCGTGATGCGATCGGCACTGTTGTCTATCTGGATACAGGCCAATCATTCCCTCGCCACTCACCTGTACGCGATTGATCGCATAAATTGTATTCGAAGCTTTCAAGCAACCGTGCAATCACTGCTAATTTTATATCATTATATATTAACTGTAATTACTTATCTGAACTCGTTTTTTTGTTGTATTTCTTGAAATTTTTATAAATAAATTTAAAGTACTCTACGAATGAAAGGTAGTAGGCGAGAAATATTGTATAAAATGGTGGATACGTGAATCTGACTTGTCTTCAGCTTGATATTTTTTTAAATCAAAACGAAAATTTAATGCTTTAGTAAAAATATCAATGATATACTTCTTAAGTTTGCAATTATGCTATGATTGTAATGTTTATGTAAGACAAGGTTTATCCAAATTCAACCCTGGCATATTAGAAAAACAAATTGAAACCGTAAAATTCAAGGAAGTGTTTTATTAGCAATCGTCTATTATTGACGGACATTTTTATTAATCACCTTATGACACATCGAATCCATCATCAATGTCGGCAACTCGTCACACTATGAGGAATCGATGCCAGCCCGTGTCTTCGTTCCCGTGACTGTGAAACCAATCGAAAGTTACTATGATCGTCGATTTATTTGGCCGTACTTCAAACGTCACGTATTTTTATCCGTCCAGACTTTGGCATTGCTCCGTCGGGCGTTTTGTTTTTTGGTTATTAAACGGATTTTACGCCTGTCCAATTTACAACCGTGTGTTCAAGGTTAAATTTATCATAGACCTGTTTAGTAAATGCTAATTTTTTTAAAATAAAATATGCTTCTAAAAGTTTTGTTTATGAGAAAAGTTAATTAAAAAACACATTTTTATGATTGTTTAATAAACTAATTACAAACGCAATTTAAAACGGTAACATACATATTACAACTTTACTGTAAATATTTTTTTTGGTCCTGATGTTTACTCGTCACAATTTTTGATATTGATATCTAGAGACATGTAAAATTGAATGTTACGTATGAATAAAAGGTAAAACGTAAGTAGCATTCGCTAATTACTATGAAAGGAGGTATTACTATCTATTATGTTATTTGACGTATAATTATGTGGCCCTTAAAGGGGCAGTATCGAAATAAATTTGTTCTACAGGTGGAGACAGTCCCAGCACTTCTACAGCATGCCCATCGTCTGCAACAGAAGCAGGAGATTTCTTGGAACAGGAGCTGGGTGAGACAAATATATAGTTATTACCAACGGCTGTTACACTGAACTTGGGAAATCTTTAAATTATGTACAAAAATAACATATTTTTTTTAAACATATTTATTTTAACATTTCATCGTCATTTTAAAATTACTGAACAACTTCTATGAAACACAAGACAAAGATCACTCGTGTTAATCTACCTCGAAATATTTTAGCATTGCTGAATATTTCAGGTCAGGTATAGCGATAACGGCCATAAGTACTTTTGTATCAGTCTTGATTACTTCTACTGCTTATTGTTTGTGCATTGTTTTCTCCAGTTTCTTAGAATTATATGTTTATATTTATCAATCTTTTCCTGCTTTTGTTTGCTTATTGTGCAACCTGGCCACTAACAAAACACACATATCAAATCATATCATATACCGGCTGCGTAGAAAAATAATAAATATTATTCACAAATGGTTGCTCCAGAAACACATTTGGAAACGGTAAGTTCTATTTTGATAAGATTTATTTCTGCTCTTACAAATAACATACTTCATAAATTCTATTTCAAGAGGATGCTGCAGATGGAGGTAATGAAATATATGAATCCTGACACAATTGCAAACAAGCAAATTATATTTCAAATGCATCTATAAATAACGACGTTGAAAGCGCTGCAGGACTTTCTCTGGAAGTGCTAAAGTTGCTTCGCGGCACACTTCGAGTTCCGCGTTCCTCTTGTTTATTTGTTACGTTCACCCAATTCTACACAATTACGTTACACATTATTTTGAGCACATCGCACACTCCGAAATTATTACTAAAAGTCGATTTTGTTGATAACGTATTCAAAATATTAACCACAGAAAGGAGAGTGCTTTTCTGATATCAAACTGAATATGAACTAACAAAATAAGAAATCAAGAAAGACTTCAGAAAAAGAAGCCATATGTATGTCTTAAGCATATTTTGAATTTAGTTCATAACAACATATAAGAAAAATTAAGCCCGAGTGTGAAGTGTAAGCGTTAACCCCAATAAGAAATACAATAAACACTGTAACACTGATTAAATAAAACAAAACGTCGGTATAACTTCCTTGGTTATTATACTACTATACGTTTCTTCGTAATCTAATATCATAAGAATAGTAAATACTTAATTTTTTGTATTAAATTTCAATACTTATTAGGTACGATGTATTGTTGATTAAATATGTTCCCGTGAATTTCCATAAATTTAAAAAGAGATCAAAGATCTCTTTTTACAGAATGTATTGTGTGTTTAATTTTAATGTTTATGGTCGGAGTGCGGGCAAAGCGTGCAGCGAGCCAAATGTCAGTCAGATAACATTCAAGCGATGCGTCATTTTTTTTAAATAAACGAACAAATCATTCGAAACTTGAAAAGTCCTCTGAGGTTTCTTAGAAACAGACGAAGATAAGTGATACATCGGAATAATTAAACAGTACACGATGAACTAATGTAATGAACTGAGAAAACAAAAGGTGCCAAAAATATCACTTTGTCAACGTTTTTATTTTTGACGTTTACATAATTTTGTAATTAGAAAAGTTTTTCCTTGTATTAATGACCCTTCACACATCGTCACAAAAAAAAACTTGGTAGCTCGCCTTAGGTTGTATTGGGCCTACAGTCATAATTTATTAGTAACTATTTATTTTTGTTTTTGATTTATTCTAAACCAACTTAAAAACGAATAATGATAATGTTTATTAAATAGCGTATATTAACTTAGTCTACTGTAGTAAAAAAATCTAATTACTTTGAATGGAATGATATAAATGATACGCGTTCCAGGTTAAATAAATGTAATGTAGCAAATTACGTTTTACTTTTGATTAAATACACACGCTTGACAAAATTAAATCAAATTGGTTCTATTTAACTAGTTTGATTTATTTCCTTTGAAGACAATATTAGATTTTATTTATGTACATAATTTATGTAACTTAACCGATTATATTGAAATTATGTAATTGGTACGAGAACGCACGACTTCAAAGATTGTTTGTTGCAAAGTGAAATAACAATATAATAAATCAATAATATACAATGGAATGCTGATATGACAATGATACAAGTGTTTGCCCTTTACCACCAAATTATTTACTCAAGATTTCGCTGACTGTAAAAGTTGAAGTGCGAATATTTGCGTCATTCGTAGAGTCCAATGGCCACATAAAAACTTTAGTGAAGCACATAACATGTTGCGTATTAAATAAACCTACAACGTTCAGTACACGTTGATCGCCTCACCGACCTACTTATAACAATTACCAATACACTAATAGTTTAAATTATAGACAACTCGGAAGCCAACACTCTAAGCAAACTAATTATAACAATTAATCGTTCTGACGAGCAATTGGTGCAACCTAATTCGGAACGGACAAAAACAGCGATACGATGAGCGATTTCAAATCTATATTAATGAGCTACGCGCTATGATTTATTATTACGAGTACCACGCTTAAAGTATATACAAATGTTTCTAAATGCTTAAGTGTTGAATTTGTAGCGCATTACCGGGGCCTAGATTTAGTTATGTTTTACGTTTATTCTTTTTTAATTATTTTTTTGAAATTTTTAACTTTAAATACAAACTTGATTGGCAACAATTTTTTGAAAATAGAAATGGTGGTAGTAGTAACCCGGTTGAATATTGACAGATTCTACTGTAAAAAAATATTATCAAACGCCTTCACACCGAAATCAAAAAGTTGTTTCGGTGAAATAATATAAAATGTTGGGGTTGTACCTAAATAGAAATAGATTGAATAACAAATCAGTAAGAACACATGTGACTGGCAAATACATGATAAAAACAAAAAAAAATACGAATGGAATGTTTTTATGGCTTTATTATTTTGAATTTGAAATCTCAGGTTATAAAGATTGAGAATGTTTCGCGACGGCCTTGATATTGCTCTGTGTCTGAGCTGGTTATTTATAGCAATCTCCATGAATTCTTACGTTGTCGGTGAATTAATACACGACACGTATACTCATAATGTTTACTACACCGTAACGTATGAACAAAGTAGAATTTAATTGCCGACTATTAACACGACATTCACGTCAAAGTTGATGAATGAAATGGGATTACACGTTCCGAGTTTGAAAATGAATTCAATATTACTTAGATTGTAGGAGAAACTGCAAGTCTATAAAAATGAAGTTGTTATTTGTTTAAAGATGAACTTAAAAAATATAAAAACTATATAAAAGACCTTACCAACGCATTATACAAAAATATATAAGTAATGTAGAATTAGTCGAAGGCAAATGACCAAAATTTCAATTCAAGTCACATATATAATGACAAATGTTTGCAAAGTGCAAATCTTGGGAAGATGACGAGAAAATGTCAAAGCAGATGTGCTAATAAATCGTAGCGCGTAATTTTGGATTCAGAGATTAAGAAAAACTTCGTCATGTTTCCCTAATGATGTTTAATATATTGGTCCAAAACTTCAAGTATTTTTACTAAAACGATCGTTAAGGTCAAAAATGACATAAAATGAAATAAAAAAATACTCCGTTGATTTGCTAGCGCTTGAAAAAATTTAAAACACCTAAACACTCCTCAACACCAAAAATATTTGAAATTGCTTAAAGTTTAATCAATAAATACAAAGGACTTTATTTGTAAAATCATTTACCTCATTATAAGATCAAATAAAACTCATATTGGACTCATCCGTGGGCATTTTCAATGTCCCTAAGCGAAAGCATTTAGTAAAAAGACGTATAAAAAAATCGTCGAGTACATTGGCCTCAATTAAGACTTTTTAAAATAATCACAGAAAAAGCCACATTTTTAAATTTTATCTAAATTATCTAAAACGTTCACAGAGCAATCAACCGCCTATGGCCTGTTCCGGAAGACTGGTCGGTTCACGCCGCCGGCAAGAACTATACCTCGCTTCAGGAAATATACCATAGAAGATTTCCAATTCATTAAAGTTTTGGGCAAGGGCAGCTTTGGAAAGGTAAGTAATCGATTGTTTTTAAGATCTAGTTTCATATTGATTCGTAAAATTTACACGCGAAAGAGTGCGTAGAAAAAAAGATCTCTAATTCTTGACAAATGGATAAGTGATTTCTTAGTCAAAGGAAATGTACAGAGGTATTTATATTAAAAAAGAAACATCTCCCACCAAACCTGGGACTAGAGAAGTGATTATTTTTAAAAGAGACACTAAGAAAACTTGTATTGCCTCGATACGATCCCAAAAAATGTCATTTAATAACAAAGTACTAAATAATATTCGCTTTCATAGGTAGGAAGCACGTTGTTTGGGAAAGAATACTGGAAAAGCGCGGTAAAGCAAGGTTTCAGCAAATTTTATTTTTAGTATTTACTCACCTCTACCTGCGTCACGGCTTCCAAATGAACAATACTTTCTAATTCGAATATAGAGGATAAAAATAAACAGTCCGTGTGTGAACATTGCTGTACCGGTGCCGTCAGATCGTTATTGTGATCTTGGTTTTATGTTCGAAAGATAAATGATATTTTTTTGTCGATTAAAAGAAATCGCTTCCAAAATCAACAAAACTGCCCCCGTCTAACGGCCGACATTTACGCTATTTTCAAAGCTTACGGAAATCAAAGAATTGCGCTTACATTTATTAAAGTCTAAAAATGGAATACTAAAATAAATAATATGGTTTAAGCACTACTGAAAACATCTAGAGAATGGTGGTAAAACCTATATATATTTCTGCTTTGAAGCAACTCTTACGAGATGTGTTTCAGCTCAAAGGTGTGATGCCGTAAATCACCGGGATATGTCTGCGATATATAAGTCCTTAGGAATAGGAAAACCGGAGAATCTACCTACATGCCATTCCTTTACAAAATCGCGACATATCCAGTTTTGATAGTCTATTCAAGCAACCATTAATTCATTCGGTAATAAGTTTGTCCTTAAGAGTAGAGACACAGCTAAATAACAGCTGTAATAGGATTTAATGCTCTAATTAGTAGTTAGTTACGGTTGTCAAGGACTGCAGCGATGACTTAACAGCGTCCACCTTTAAACCGATATCAAACAATTCTTGGATATTATATTAAAACATTTGCAAATGTCTTTTCAATTAATCGTAGCTACTGCGTTTTGTTATTGTCGTTGACCCAGTTGCCCCGTGCAGAAGTGTCGAGTGCCAGACATGACGAACCCACTAGGTTAAAACTGGCACCTGTCGGAACAAGTCAGCTAGTCTCATATATCTGTATTGAAAATAACTGCGGTTCTAATACTATTCCATCCGCAAGCATAATATTTTTTGCTCGCTCTAATTTACAACTCTACGTATGCTGTCATTCTTATATTTTTTTAATACTCGTACTTGTATTTTTGGATATCTTTATACCGTATTTACACTCTTTGTGCTACTACTGAATAAGGTTCTACTATTACTGAATATTCTACTAAATAAGGTTGAAGAATTATAAAACTTAAAGGTTAAATATGATTGTGTGAGAGACGCAGAAGTTGTCGTGATAAAACTGACAAGAATCCTAAAATTTTATTATAGTGTTCTACTTGACCCGACAGACGTTCTGTAACATTTTACATTTTCGTCAAAAAATAATTCCATGAACGCGATCGCAGCGCCACCTACCTGGTCATTGTGAATCTAAACTACCCAAACTTAAACATACAAAACTGCATCAAATCCAGTCCAGTCGATTAGGAGTCCCATATATTAGGTTTCTTTTCGGAATCCTGTCCACGTGTTAGTTTATATTCCATGACAAACTGGGTAGGTATTGTAGATACACATAATATACTAAAATGTAGAAATTGTACATATAGGGAGTCTGACATGAGTACCGACAATAATAATCTGTTTGTATTTATAATTAGCTAGAAAATACGGAGAAAAATGTAATTTAGTTTAAAAGTTATTTTAATAATAAAAAAAACCACTAAGATGTTTAATATATATCTATAATGTTGAAAAGGTTTAATAGTATATCACGCGGTTATGACTGCGAGGTGTAGTCATTTTGACTGCTATAAATCTAGGGGTATTAGGCAAGCGCGGATATGAAAATTTATTAACGAATAAAAATAAAACGGACAAACATTTTTTTTTATGTATAAATGTTATGTCACATGAAATTATTGGCAAAGATTTTAAAACAAGAATGTAACGAACACTGATGCGCGACATTGGAACATAAAATATTTACTGATACGTGTCCGCGATATCCGCCATTTATAAGAATAACATTCGAATGTTTTCGAATAGGTGTAAACCGAAATTTATTTAAAAAAAAAATTTTGTTCATGGTTCTAACAAAATGGCGAAAAATGTTAAGTTACCATTTAACTACATATTTCGTTTATCGTTTAAGTTGGAAAAAAAAACGTAAGGTTATGATAGTACCTAATATAATAAATAAAACGCTTTTAAGTAAACGAGAAAATGTAAACGAAGCTAAATTTTACAGCTGAGGTCAATTAAGGATCATTAAAGCTGATTGCCTGATATTTGCCAACACCTTGTTAACTGTATCATCGCTTGAAATTGCTTCGTCGGGCTCGATTTTGGTAATTCGACCTTGAAACATTTGCTAACAATCAAAATGCACAAAACATGCGCGGACACGTCCTAAAAATACATGGAACAAGGGAATTTGCCAAGAAAAAAACTGGCTTTCGCCTACGAATAATCGTTAGAGCGGGTGTGTTGTTTCGAGATCACAAATGATCGTCGTTGAGAGACGGAGCTGTAAACTACCTGTGACAAACGCATTCTGCGAGACGAACAAACACGGATATACAATAATAGTTACAACTGTCACATTTACACATAAATACGAGGCACATAACGTAAACTAAAAATGCATCAACGCCAACAAAAATGCATTACAGAAACGTCAGAAATGAAGAGATACTTCACTGCACGGAACTGCAGGAACGCATTAGTAGTGGTAGAACACATCCAGGTTCGACCGGGTCAGTACCACCGGCACACCTATTTTTGCTTTGTGTTTCAGTTTGAAGGATGTGGGAATCGGCACGATTTGGATAAATGAGGCGACCAACTTAGTCCTCAGGATTAGCAACGTACCTGTGACCGATCTCGACATGGACAATGGTCCAATTCGAGGTCGGTTACAGTTGTCATGCGCTGCAACGATCACTTAACACCAGGTGAATTGCATGTCC
>DWHE01000201.1:0-12039 GCA_018247495.1 Satarupa nymphalis | reverse complement strand
CGAGCCGCACGTCACCGTCGGCATCGACGGCTCCGTCTACCGCTTCCACCCGCACTTCCACGCGCTCATGTGCGAGAAGATAGCCACCCTTGTCCGGCCCGGCCTCCAGGTGAATATATTTTTTTAAAATTGGTATAAGAGTAGCAAACGGGCATGCAGTTCACCTGATAGTAAGTGATCACTGCCGCCCATGACTACAGTAACTGACCACAAATTCGATCATTGTACAGTTCGGGGTCGGTCACAATTGCGTTGCTACTCCTGAAGACTAGGTTGGTAGCTTCATTTATCCAAACCGTGCCAGCCATACCCTTCCAGCTGAAACAAAACTCGCGTGAGATGCTTCACAGTAGAAATGGGCGTGGTTCTACCACGAAATTACTTATTAGCGGTAGTACTAATAAGGTTCGGCCTGGTTAGTAAGTACCATATGTTCGACACGACACGATATGTTGCGTTTCAGCTAGCGAACATATTGATTAGAACAATTACGCAACAAGTCCACGACGAAATAATCCAAGTACTCGAGGCGACACGTAATATTGGATCACTTAACTCATGTGTTAAGCGGGTATACATTATATATGCAGCAGCATATATGTTCATTATTATATAGGTACACGTAATAACTTCGTCATATTTCATTTAGCTGAATATTAGAGTAACACAATAAGATATTTATTATTGACAAGCTCTAATGTACCAGTACGTAACTTTTTATTTATATTTATATTAGTGTAGTTAACTATGAGTTAGTTCCTTTAGTTTTAAGTGATCACTGCAGCCCATACGAACCCTATTCAACCTCAAATCGGACCATTATCCAATTCGAGGTCGGTCACAGCTGCGTTGCTACTTCCGAGGACCAAGTAGAGGGACCTCACATGTTCTCCCCGTCCCCCACCCCACCCACGTGAAGCCAATAAATTAAAATACAACTTTCAAGAGCTATAGATTTGGTTTCGGGTCAGTGAACCCGAGCGAACCTAGAAGGTTCTAACACAGCTGAATTTAAATACGACAAATATAGCATCTTTGGTATTAGCGAATTTTTTTTTATCTCGGAATCAGTTCATTAACATTCTAATGAAAAAAAACTGCTTCAACGACCTTAAAATTAAGATACAAAGGGTATTTGGTGTCTCGTGGAACATCCGAGCAGAAATATATCTATATTTGTTACATACATGATTGTTTGCGTATCGGGAATCAAATACGTGACACCTACCTTTAGGTATTACTTTACGATTCATCATCAAAGTTATTTTCATTTATTAATTCTGAGAGCTTAAAAAAATACTTCGTAGGCAACGTCACTAGCACCGGGGCTGAGGACGTGCTAAGCGGTGCATAGGCCGTGTGTATAACATTAACTCAAGGAGACACATTGGCTCCTGTATTTTGTAATTTATATTAGCGAGTGCCTAGAGGAACTGAGTGACATCGTCGTTACAACATCTTGTATGATGTTGATTTGGTTACGTCCGCTCCGACTGGTCTTGTAGCGACTCCATTGGATTTGTATGTGCTCTTGGACACGTCTGCCTATGAAGATATGTCCGTGTTTCTAATGTCCACTTGGGGATGAGTGTAACCTGTGTCTTAGTATTGCCTATCTGCCTGTTTCCCATAGTTTTCTAAATTTCCAATGCATAAAGGAAAAACTAATAAGACCTTGCATTATGCTTGACTAGCATACATTGTAACCAATTGGTAAAAAAAAAAGAAAAAAAAATGCCTTATGTATTTTTCACGTGACGTTCGGTTCCTGGTAATTTAAACCAAAGAATAAAATAAAAATCGATCGTTTAATATCGATATGTGTAAGCCAAGCCCCCTTTCAATTTATGAGTTCAATGTCCAGCAGATAACAACTTCAATGGATGTAATAAACATTTTTGTCGCATGTTTCTAAATACATATATAGATTAAGGTCGATACACGACCTACCCTGAACCCGGCGATACCACACCCAACGTACATTACGATTAAATATCTAACAACACAGTACGTACGTCACTATTGAGGTAAAACGTGGATACGGGAGGTCGATGGCCGTAGTCGTCCATGTAAAATCGATATTTTTATTAAACAACCTAAAAACTAATTGTCATCCTAATGGTATGTAGTAGTAAAGCTTATCCAGGCTCGATCGGGTCCAGTGGTAGTGGAACCTAGACTGGTTCGACCGGGTCAGTACCAGCACCACATACCTGCTGTAAAGCAACTATTGCGAGTTGTGTTTTTGTTAAAGCGGTATGGGATGCAAGCGCGTTTGGGATAGAGGATGCGGACCAACTTAGTCCTCAGAATCAATATAGCTGTGACAGACTCCTAACAGAACAATGGTCTAAATTGTGTTTGTTTACAATTGTCATGAACTGCAGTGATCATTTAACACCGGGTGGCTTGCGTGGTCGTAATGCCATTTTTAAATCAACAAAATTATTGGGTACAAGTATGATATGAAATGATTTGTAAAATACCATTTTTCTTGTAAGTTCACTACAAAACGAAGCACTCGATATTTAAAAAAACAACATTTTAAAATAATCTCGTTGTAACGTTCCAGTTCGATCTGATGCTGTCGGAGGATGGCAGCGGGCGCGGCGCGGCGCTGGTGGCGGCGGTGGCGTGTCGCCAGCGGGAGAACCTCGCGTAGAGCGCGACCCCCCGCCCCGCCTCCGCTCCCGCTTCCCACTACCAATTCAAGCCGAGCTCAAACTCCGCGCTCGCCAGCGAACAGCGACGCGTCGAACTGCCGGCGGCAGCTCCCTTTGCGGTGCTAACCCGCCGCTTGTTAAACTGTCCAAGCTGAGACGCAAATACGTGCTTATACGTTAGGAAGGAAATAAATTATGCTATCGCTAAATACGTTTAACGAGCGAATCATTCGTAGTAATTCGATTGCGTTACTATCATGTTGGTAACAATCGAACTTCGCAGCCGATTTCGTCTCGGTTTAAACAGCCCTTTTGCTGGATGCGAACCGCACGCGAGCCAATCGCATTGCAATACGTGGCCGCACCTGCGTGTTACAGCCGCAATACATAGAATGCGCAGTAGTTGGACTAACGCTCGAACTAAATAGTTCTCGGATTTCGTCGGACGCAAATATTCAAATTTTTTTTGCGATTTTTGAAATTTTGCGGCGGCGTCGCCTCTAGCAAAGTCATACCTAAAGCAGTCATACTTGAAAAAATTATGCTTTTATCATCATAACGGTTGTTTCAACAGGATTGTGCAACATATGGTCGATATAGTGGACCAGTGTTATAAAGAGAAACGACAAAACCAATGGAATATTGGTTTTATTCAACATAAAAATTATACATAGAATGACAGTAAATAACAAATGAATAAAGATATTTCTTTTTCTTAATACGAAGGTTTGTATTGGCCTAATCTACAAGAAGGAGGTTAGTATACTACATTCACCCGTCCTACAAGCTCCAACATAATCGCTAAGGTATTTGGGGGGCCTCCTGTCGCGTGTTGACCGGCGGGGCGAGCTGTTCAATTCTTGCTCTGTACTTAATTCTTGAGACTCTTCAACTTCTTCAACAGAAGAATAATATTCGCCATCATCATTCTCCTGTTCGTTAATCTCTGGAAGAGGTGCTAACTGTCTATTTGAGACAGTACATTCCCGTCCGTCAGATAGGCGAACGTGTGAGTAAGTGGGATTTGCTTCGAGAACTTGCGCCTCCTCAACCAATGGATCGTACTTGCAAGTTCTCACATTTTTTTTAATCAGAACTGGTCCCGAATTTACCAACCAAGTTGGCAAGGATTTACCGTGGGGTGAACGACGTGGATGTCGGAACAATCGTTCATGCGGTGTAGCGTTTGTGCTCGTGCAAAGAAGTGAGCGTATCGAATGCAATGCGTTAGGTAAAGCATGTTCCCAGTTTGATATGTCCATATCTTTAGAGCGAAGACTGAGTTGTATTGCTCTCCATAATGTTCCGTTAAGTCGTTCTACTTGGCCATTTCCTTGCGGATTATAAGGAGTTGTTCTGCTGGTGGCTATACCTAGGGGAGTTAAAAATTCTTTCAGCTCCTCCGACAAAAATGATGATCCTCTATCAGAGTGTATATAAAGTGGAAATCCAAAAGTATAAAAAATATCTTTTAAGCATCTTATAATAGTAGCTGCTGACATATCACTGCATGGATAAGCAAAAGGAAACCTTGAATATTCATCTATTATGGTAAGAATATATCGATTCCGAGAATTAGATGGGAGTGGACCTTTGAAATCAATATTGATTCTTTCAAAAGGTGCGATGGCTTTAATAAGCTTGCCTTTAGATTGAAGGAATCTCGGTTTTACCTCTGCGCAAATTCGACATGATGCAGTCATCGTTTTTATTTCTTCAATGGAATATGGAAGATTCTTTGATCGTATCCAATGTACCATTCTAGTTACACCGGGATGACAAAGTTGGTTATGCAATTCATATAATTTATTAGAATCCAAACTAGCGCAAACTCGTGATAAAGTATCTGCTACGGTATTTTCTCTACCTGGGCGATAAATTATGTCATACTTGTAGCAGGATAATTCTAAACGCCAACGTAAAATTTTTTCATTTTTTATCTTGCTTGAGTGATTTTGATTGAACATAAAAGATACAGATTGCTGATCAGTTATTAAAATGAAATGTCGACCAATTAAATAGTGTCGCCATTTACGAAGTGCTTCCACGATTGCGCTTGCCTCTTTTTCTATTGATGAGTGTCCACGTTCTGTATTAGAAAGCGTTCGAGAGTGAAAAGCGACGGGTCGTCCATTTTGTGACAGAGTTGCAGCTATAGAATGTTCAGAAGCGTCAGTTTCTACCGTGAAAATTTCATCATTATCGATAGCCGTTAAAGACGCTTTAGCGATCTCCGATTTTAAATTTTCAAAGCAATGTATCGCTTCTTCGTTAAGCGGGAAATGCGTATTACCGATTAAAGGTTTTACATGAAAAGAAAAATTTGTAATCCACTTAGAATAGTGAGCGAGCATTCCCAATGCGCGTCTAAGTGAACCGGTATCTGTAGGCGTGGGAAGTTCCAGAAGGGGTTTCAATCGTTCCTTGTCGGGCTTAATAATATTGTTATTAATTGTGTATCCTAGAAAACTAATATTATTCGAGCCAAAGGTACATTTCTTTTCGTTCAATGTAAGTTTATATTTTTTTACAGCATTCATGAAGTTTTTCAAATTTAAATCATGATCGTCTTTGGATTTTCCGCATACAGTAACATCATCTAAATAGCTGAAAGTTCCTTTTAGGTTCTCTGTTTGGATTATATATTGCATCGTTCTTTGAAATGCTGCGACACCATTAGTTACACCAAATGGTATTCGCGTAAACTGGTAGAGAACACCACACGCTTCAAATGCTGTATACTTACGTTCAGTTTTCAAAATGGGTACTTGATGATAAGCACTCTTTAAATCAATTTGACTGAAATAATTGTATTTAGCTACATTATTTACCATGGTCTCGATATTAGGTAAAGGATAAGCATCGAGTTCAGTAAATTTGTTGATAGTTTGGGAGTAATCGATAACAAGACGTTTTCGATGTGTCGTGCTAGATGTAACCAATACTTGCGCTCGCCAAGGAGAGGTGCTTGGTTCAATTACACCATCATTTAATAAATTAGATATTTCTTCACGAATAAATCTTTCATCAGTTTCTGTATAGCGCCTAGATTTTATTGAAATCGGTTTGATATTAGGTGAGAGGTTTGTAAACAGCGAGGCTGGAGGGACTGATGCCTCCATGACGCAGATTTTTAATGTATCTCTTGAACCTCCAAAATCGAATTCCAATGTTTTATGGTGCTGCAACAAATCATGTCCTATAATTAAATCAGCACATAAATTGTCTACAATCAGCAGTGGCTGATGATAATAAGTGTGTTTATCTATGCACATGTTAGCATGACAGATTCCGTCTACGAAAGAAACATGATTAAGCGAAGCTAAACTGATACTTTGCCTATGAGGCTTTCGTTTGAGATTCATTTCTTGAACAAGTTTTTTATTAATAAAACTGACAGAACTACCAGTGTCAATCAAAGCGTCAGCTTTAAATTCATTTATGATGACAGGAACAGTTGCTTTGTTGAGACTAGACGGTGATGCGGCTGATAAGTAATTGGTTGTAGGTTCATTATCGATGATATCAGTCGAATTTACATTTGGTCTGCCACTTCTACAGACACTTGCAAAATGTCCTTTCTTTGAACACAACTGACATATGGCATTGAAAGCAGGGCATTTTATACGTTGGTGTATATTTTTACTGCCGCAAAAGAAGCAATGCCTACGTTGGGGATGTTTTGACACGGCTAAGCCTTTCTTGGCATTATATGATTGATAATGATTATCAGACACTGCGTGTAATTGAGGAAGATACTTCGTAGTCGTGTATGTTGATGCAGTTTGTTTTGCGGTTTCCAGCGATAATGCTTGATTTTCTGCTTCGTCTAAGGTTAATGTAAAGTTCTCTAAAAGTCTTTGGCGTATACATTGATTTGAAAGTCCTGAAATAAATGCGTCTCGAATGAAATCATTTCGATTCTCTTCTGACGATACAGTTTTAAAATTACAGTCATAGGCTAACTGTTTGAGGGCGCGTAAATATTCCGCAACTGACTCTTCCTGCTTTTGCTCTCTTGTTGCAAGTACATGTCTGGAATACATTTCATTTTTCGGCTTGGTATAAATACTATCAAGCATCTGGATGGCGCATTCAAAGTTTGTAGTCTCGAATTAATAAAAAAAACTCTTGACGTTAGATGATTAAGTAGAAGTTAGTTTTATTGAATCAGGAATAGAATTGTCCTCAGAAATAAAATTAAAAATGTATACCGCCAGTGAATCTATTTTACGCTTGAAGATGGGCTTCATCGGGCTCGGCATCAAAGCGATCTGGTCTAAGACATTGCACTACATGAAAAATCGATAATCCAGTCGATGAGCTTGTTGATTCTTACTTCGACATCTTTAATATTTACCTTAGATTTATGTTGAATAAATTGTTATAAAGAAAACCGACAAAACCAATGGAATATTGCTTTTAGTCAACATAATTATACATAGAATGACAGAAAATAACAAATGAATAAATATATTTCTTTTTCTTAATACGAAGGTTTGCACTGGCGTAATTTAGAAGAAGGAGGTTAGTATACTACACCTATATAATAATTCAATTACAGTTAAGCCAAATACAATTACTTAAAAAGCCAATAGTTGATTTAATTTTATTGTTTTCGATTATTTTTTGTTGTTGTATACTATTAATATTACTACTTTACAATATTATTAATCCATTTGTTATTTTCATTTCATTTTAAGAAAGAAAAAAATTATATGAGTATCACTGGCATTAATTAAACTGGTATTTTATTACTCTAATATCACGTAATTCCAGGAATTATATAATTATCTATGTTCTTATAATTTTTATTCTATAAACGCGCTATATTATATAATTTTTTGTGGAACTTTTGACTCAAGACTAGATGCAGATAGGGCCAAACAATCCGGTTTGGGTTCGGCCAAAATTTGACCTTCGGTCGAACACTAAATGGAAAAAGTTGTTTATTTTGACATGACAATATTGACAGTTGTCATTTGCTTTAACAAAGCTACAGCGCAATAGATGTATTGATATTTGATAATCCAAATTTCGTTCTACATATTCTGCAAAAAATACAGTAATAGTAAAAATCGAGCTTAATAAAACAATTTTTTATTGTGATTTATCGCTTGAAAAGTGTGTATGATGGAAAGAGAAAATGATAAATGGAACATTGAAGGGGAAAACAGAGGTAATAAATAGACTGATTCAGAGTCAGGCGAGATTTATTAATATTATGTATGTTTTGTGGGGACCGGAAAATAAACAATTGATTTATAAAAACTATGACATATCCTACCTACTTTTACAATGGAAAAAAATTGTTATTATACTCTTACAGATCTCCATCTGTCCCCAAGCTGCTCCAGTTTTGAAGTGTTAGACCCACATGATCCAACTATAAGCCGTTTAGCGACACATCTGTTTAAACGTACTAATGAGTACCTGCAAGGAGAAATGGCTGCTGGGCAGGTATATTACTGTCTATGTTTATACCTGGATGACTCCGCTCTGCACTGGGTCTTTAAGAATACTTAAATGTAATGTAATAACATAACTTGCAAAATTTCATAAGAATGTTTAGATTTATATGTGAACTTAATTACCCATCGGTACTTTTTATTTGGTTTGTCTTGTACATCATAAGAGTTGGTTGTTTTATAATATTACTTAGATTCGGTACACCGGATACATTGTTTACTATGCTTCAAAAAGACAAGAATTAAAGTCAGTTAAATATTATGTTCAATAATGCAAATTATTCAAAATTGTATTTTGAAAGTAAATAATAATTTAATCAAGTATATAACAGTAAATTTAGCTTTTCTATTTCACAGTAATTATTTAAGCATTAAAGTAACTTAACCTTAAACAATATGTGTTATCCACTCATATTATGTTATAGTAGTGGTAAGTCTGAAATGTTGTCTTTTGTGGAGTCACAACTATGGAATATTTAGTACTTTCCAGGTGGTGCCACATTTTGCTGTGTATCTAATATGACATTTCATCCTAAGTGTAATGTGTACAGTTTACACTGATACAATTATTTATCTGTGAGATACTTGTGATTTTTAAATTGCATACCTTGGTTTTATAAATAAATAATATAAATCTTCTATAAATAGTATGGTATTGTAAAAGATACATATTTATCAATACATAAATTGATTTTTGCAAGACACAACATGGTCAATAGGATGTTTATTAGTTTTGGGGTTGATAGTAAGGCCATTATGGATAAGTTATTACCATGAGCAGTTAATCCTTTGTTGGTGGAATATGAATAATGTATTAAAAATTAACTATTATTGTTAGTCTCAGTAATGTGCTCGGAAAACGGTTTCATAGTTTCATAATAAAAATCAGTTAATGCCTTGTGTGAATCTAGCTTTTTAACATATATCATATGGTTTGTAAGACAGTAAAAAGGTGGTTGGAAATAGCTAAATGTTTCCTAGAAAAAATATCAAGTAATGCAGCCAATTTATTCTTTAAAACACTCAATGCAATGTCATATGAAATTAAAATGTTGAACTGTTATGTTTTGTTTTAGGATTACTACACATTGCTTGAAGAGATCAACCGTGTGGCTATTACGAAGTATGCAGATCTTAGAAATCTAGCAGCCAATCTCAGCAAAACATTAAATGAGTACAATGATTTATGTGAGTAATTTTCAGAAATGGAAGGGGGCTTTTACTACTGCATATGTAGAATTTTGATTCTAATACTGAAATGTTGCTAATAACTAAATATTCTCATTCACTTTGTTCTTGATAGATTAGATTATCTAAACAATGGATGGCCATCGCTTACATTTGCTCGGGTTTTGTTCTTTCACATAACATTGAACTGTGGGTAGAACTGAAACTACTGCAATAATTCTTGACTACAGAACTATTACAATTTTAGATTTCAATATTGTTTTTTTTCTTACAGATGATGTGCTGATTAAACCTTTGCTGATGCAAATCGATCATATTGATGCACAGGTGTCCCGGTTTGAAGCAAACGCTTACCGTTTAGACAGCTATACTAAACAGCTGCGAGCCCGCTACAGGGAGATTGAGGAGAAGTAAACTTGTTATTTACTTATGGCAAATTTGAGTAATTTTAAAGCTCAACCAACGCCTTTTCTTCTACAGTTTTTTGTGTTTATGAAATATTTTGATATTCGAAATTATGTTTGGCTCAGTAGTTGTTGGATACTATTCCGATTCAATTCATGTAGACACACTCAATTTTCAATGTACAGTTTTTTCAATGTATAATTTTCAATTATATTGTGTGAACATTGTTAGCTTTCATATAAATTAGTACCTAATATTAATAATTTATTTAATTAATTACAAAATATTATTGTTTATTAATATATAATCAATTTAGAAGTAAACATATATGAAGGAAAAAAAGTAAATGTGAGAAATGTGAGTAAATTTACTGAAAATTAGTGCTATTCGGGAAATATTCTTTATTTGAAGTGTAGGGTTAACAAATCTTATTTTAGTCGTCCATCGGTAAGTAATGACAAGCATATTAATTGAAATAATTAACAATTTCAAACAGTTGAACAATATTATATAGTGAAGAATCGTTTTTTTTTATAAAGCATTTTGATCTAAGAAACAATAGCTCTGTATTATTTTGCTGATGTATTGGGGAAATACTTGTAAATAAGGGATTCCAGAGCATTATAAAATCTTCAATACCAATGTATGCTCCTATGTTTAATAAAGAAATTCTGACTTGTTTGGTTAATACTACTATTAAAGAAAGGCAATGAATAAAAGTTACAATATAGGTGTGAGTCATTTGATTACATACTGCTTTCTGGTTAATTTTGAAAGTTAACATTAATTTTGTTGTTTCTCTTTACACCCGGTGTAAGTGTATGTCATATAAGCGACAGGTATTGTTTATCAACATTTAAATTGAGTATACAATATTGTCTAACCTTAATATATAAAAACTTAGTAAAATAAATTTAATCGAAAATTGAAGTCTATTTTATTTTAATACTCCTAAAAGATTAATGTGTTTTAGGTTAACATTTGACTGATTGAATTGATATGTGTATGGGGGAATAAAAAAAAATAGAAATAAAAATACGAAGATGTGTATTTTTAAATGTTTTTATAACAAGTATTAGTTCCAATAAAATTTTACAAGTTCCTTTTGTACAAGTACGGAGTAATCTCCGCGTATTGAAACTTAAATGCATTTCAGATATTGTGGCATTAACTGTGGATAGTGCTTTAGAAGGATTTAGGGTCATGTATTAAGGGGACTTCTCCAACTAACCTGCCCCCCCGTGCATCCAGCGTCGCCACGACTATATTATTTACATACAAATAAATACCGTTTTATTACAGTAAAGCTACAATATCGCATTTATACGCCCTATCGACTAATAACTTATACAACTAACACTCATGATTTTTATTCACTTAAGTAACATATTAAGAACATAATCCAGCCTGTTTAAACACTTGTGATAAAAAATATTCTTTTTTTTTTTGGTTAAATGCATGACCAATTGTAATTCTTAATTATTATGACATTAAATGCCGCGAATTACAATAGCGTCTTTTTTATATTGAGACCAAAGAAGATAATTTAACCGGTACTATTAAACTTAAAAATAGGGGATCTGTAAGAATGTGATATTATTTGTAAAGGAACTAACCGTATTGTTTCACGAGCTAAGTTATTTTTACATAAGATTTAATACATATTCAATAAGTGAAGCGTGAGGGTATTTTAGATTTTAGAACATTATACAAGATTTAATAGAATGTAATTCTTTAAAAGGCCGTGATAATTACGCGACAATTGAACACTACTTAAAACGGCACCGTCTTTGAATTAAAGTACTTATGTGATTCTAATTAAGATTTATTTTATCGGAAACCTTCGAATACACCAACGGTAAAAATACATAATTTCGTTCGATTGATTTCATTTTTAATACATGCGTAAGTACATTCTTAAATTCCAATCTCCATAAAGAACACGCAACTCTTACTACAGTAAGATTACAATCGAAGTTAATCCTTTCTTATACAACAAGATATAATTAACAAAGATACATAGAGATGATAAATATCAATAAGGTTCGCAATTGTTTGACAATTACATTCATGGCGTAGCTGGGCATGGATATTTGTGCGACTATGTATGAATCATTAGGTGATTAGTTTGTGCACAAATATTTGTGTCCATTTTAATACAATAATTTTTCAACTTGTGGTAAATTTAGATACATATAAATTTTAAACTAGATCATTATTTTTAGAATTTTAATTGCGTTGCGGACGTGAAATTCGTTGGATCAAAATAAATAGTAGGTAAATGATAATAAGGTACAAAACGGCTCTCGAGCCGA
>DWHE01000200.1:0-12042 GCA_018247495.1 Satarupa nymphalis | reverse complement strand
TTCTAGTAGTTGGTGATCCACTTGGTGCTACCACTCATACTGATATGCTTCTACGCGCTAAAGAATTTGGTGTTGAGACACAGGTATGACCCAAAAGGTTAATCAATTTTATGTTTATGCCTCATATAAATAGACAACATAGCTTATGGACAATTATGAGGTTGGTTAAGAATGTATTGCAAACATTGACTCAAAGCTATGTTAGAATTATATTTAAAATTAAGTTAAATTGTTTATAATTTTAAGCAGTAAAAAAACAATTTAAAAAATTATTATATTCCAAATACTGTACTACATACATATTTACTGCACTGATAATCAACTTTTGTCTCCAGATAATACATAATGCATCTATAATGAATGCTGTAAGCTGTTGTGGATTGCAACTTTACAACTTTGGTGAAACTGTGTCTATACCCTATTGGACTGATACTTGGAAACCTGATAGTTTCTTTGAAAAAATAATTGGAAACTTTTCAAGAAACTTGCATACACTTTGCCTTCTGGGTATGATCTTTACTACCGTTTAAACCTGTCTCTGTAGACGATTTTTGTGAAGTTTTGAAACTTTTTTTTGTATTTCTCTGGCAGCCATACTAATTTGTTTTTTATGGTAGTGTGCGTGTAAAAATCTTTACTACACCAAAATTTCTTTTACTAGTTTATATTTCTTAGCAACTATCCCAGTCCCATTAATTATTTATTAATATTTCGTAAAATATAACTCTCAACAGGATTTGAGTAAAATTACTTTTACCTGTCCAGAATAAAGAACACTAGATATGATAGACAATGGATTTAATTAATCTACAAAACATCAGTTTTCTGAAATTATGCAATATTTAAAAAAATGAAATAATTTTTGTAGGTAAAAATATTTCATAGTCAGTTAAAATAGTATTTGTTTTATTTACAGATATCAAAGTAAAGGAACCCACTGAAGAATCTTTGACTAAGAAGATTCGTCAATACATGGATCCCAAGTTTATGAGTGTAAATGAAGCAGCATCCCAATTGTTACATATAATAGATAACAAGCCAGATGCAGGTAATTTTCTATGTACTTATATAGAGGTTAAATATTTGAGATTGGCTAATGGTATTTTTTATACTCTTTTTACCTCTTTGAAATAATAATTGAATGCCAATTTTTATTTCAAAATAAGATAATGAAATCAAGTGTCTTTTATTTGATTGCAGTAAATGAATGTATGCAAAAGTTTTAGTACTTTTAGTGTATGAATCCATTATAGTATGTTAGGCCACAGAGATATTTTTGCAGGAGTATCAGCAGTTGTCAATGTTATTAGTAAATAATTGTTTAAAACTATTGTATGTAATATAGTTAAGGTAAGTGTTATACAATACCTTGAAAGAGTATATTTTACAAAATTACATCATATTAGGGGATTTTGTATACATTTTAATAAAGCAAACGAATATTTTAAGATAAAAGTTATAATAGTTCAAGAACAGTAAAGGTACAAGCTATGTTTACTTATACAATGATTGACAGTTGTGATGTGCTAAACAGTATACTAATATATTAAATAAATAAATAATGTTATATAGATCATATAACTAATTTATATTACATCTAAAATTCAAGTAAGTTTTGTTTATAGAATCTACTAAACACCTTTCAGAAATGATACTACAATTGCCATCTTAAATCTTGATCTACATAATTAATTACTTTCTGTGTGGTTTATGTTATTTCATTAATAAACTTTTATGTAAATGAATCATTTAAGAATAAGCCTAGACAAAATAGACAAGTAGTTCATACTATTTTGATATATACTCAGAAAAAAACATGTTTGGTAATAACCATGCTTACATATTTGATCTTGTATATTGGTGCTGAAAATAGATTTAATTTAATGTTATTCAAGAAAACTTTCAATCATTAAGAGCTAATGTTTCTTTTTCAGGTATAAGCAAAGACCACTTGGCAATAGGTTTGTCGAGAGTCGGTGCTCCGGATCAACAGATAGCTGTCAAATCAATAAAGGGCATGCAGACTTGTGAATTAGGCCCACCATTGCACAGTTTAGTGATACCAGCTCCTGATTTACATCCACTTGAATCGGATTACATTGAACAGTTTAGATAAATGCAATATATGAACATTATACTTTGATACAAGTTTAGTGTGTATTAAAAATGAAGTAGAGTGGTAAATATGAAAATGTGTATTTTTTAAATTTTACAAAAAAAATCTACTTCGATTCATATATTTGTTGTCACATTTTTATTGTATGTCATACTAGGAGTGATTGTGTATGTTATGGTTTTTTTACGAGGCATTTATTTATAAATGATAAATACATAGTCGATAACCTATTCCTAAATACTTCCAGGCTGCCAAGAATCAAACTAAATTTAATTTACATTATAAAGGTAATAAATATTATGTAAAAATAGCTTGATATATCAAGGAACAGTGCATTCCATGTTGTTGCTTGATGCAACAGTTACAGAGGAACAGAACATAATATTTATATGAAAAGGAAAAACATTAGAAAGAAAGAAATAACAATTATGTTTTCTTGACCCTTGGTATGTGGACATAATAATACAAATTGTTTATAGTAAGGTTTATATTATCTAGTGAGATTTACAAAACCTCTGACAAGAATAAGTTTGTGAATCATATTAATATTCAATTTCAATTGTCAAGTTAAACGTAGGTACCAAATGTGACATTAAATAAACAATGGGTGAACTACCAAATTAATAGTTTTTTATTTACAATTAAAATAATTAAAATCATAATATAAACATATCTCAAACTGCTACCAAAATAACATCCCAACTTATTGGTCCAAAGCTACCAAAATTACATTATACAATTATTTAAAAAATGAATCTGAATTGTATACATTAAAAGGTACATTAATTATTATTTGGTCTAAGTTGCACATTATAAATAATTGCAATTATAAAAATAATATACAAAAAACGGAATGTAGAAGATACCGATGGCGAAAACACACAAATCACCTATCATTGGTACATCAAACATCTATATAACTGGAAACTGGTGGGTCACGTTATATTTATTAATAATTAAAATAGAGGCATGGCTTACATGTAATTTTACACTATATAACACTAGGAAATGTTCTTATCTATGAAATAATACAGTCTTTAAACTTAATCGTAAAAGTTGCCTCGAGATATCAATGATAATATAAGAAAGAATTGTATTTAACTCGTGCTCTCTATTCGTCAAGTGAGATTACAAAATGAATTTTATAAATAGACATTACTTAGAAATTTAGAGTATTAAATTTTTAAACGGCGGAAACCTGTTGATCGTCGTCTTCATCATCGGGCGTGTCGTGATAGAAATCGGCGTATTGGCGCGTTACCCCTTCATGTGAATGTGCACGGCTGAGTCGTTCCAAACGCGCCATCTGTGAAGCGAGTGTGTAGGGTGCTTGCGGCATCCTCGGAGGGGGCACCGGTCTTACACAACTAGCAGTCGTACACGAACCATGGCCACTGTCGCTTGAAGTGGCCGATCCAGTCTTCCGTAATGGCAAGTTAACTAATGACGTCACACTGCTACTTTCAGCTGACAAGTCTACAGGCATAGGAGTAGGTGTATCCGAATGTGACCTTTCATGTGCAGCACGCGAACAGCAAATGCCTGGTCCAGATCCATCGCGTCTATGAGAGCATGGAGAAGGTCCAGATGGCGGTGGTCTAGGTTGATGAGGTCTCGTTTTAGCTGGCTCAGATAATGCTAGTAGTTTTCTAACAGCTTGTGGTGAAGCAGCACCAAATTTATTCCCAGCAAAACTCTTTTTGCTTTCGCTAGCTGATGAGGCACTGCTAGTCGTGGACAAGGAAGGTGATGGATGGCGACGGCGTGGCATAGCTTGTGCAGGCCCGGCACCCTCACATTCTAGAGAGAGTGCATGAAGACGTTCTTCATCAGTTTCTACATGCATCCTATTTAAATATGCCTTGACCCGACGAACCATCTGGGCTTCCTCAAACATTTTCTTATGGTTGGGAACGTTGGATGACTTCTTCCTTCTTTTAACAGTCACCTGTCCTTGCTGCACTCCAGTGTTAAGCTGATTTAAAGCCACCATAGCATTAGATGGGGGTTGTTTTCCCAATTCCAGTAGGGTTAATAGATCATATGGGGAACTACACATGTTTGTAAGAGTTCTCACTTCCTTTGCAATCATTCGCAGTTTCTCAAAATTAACCATCCCTTCTACTTTAGTGTCATTGCCAAGGTGAATAAATGTGAGATCTTTTCTAACAACTGGATAAAAAGGAATTACTGGTGACCTTCCTTGCTCAGTTGTCACCAATTGCCTATATTTAGACATGTTTCTGGAAGGATCCATAAGCATTTGCAAATCAGAAAAAAGTTTCACATATTTGGTGGGTAACTTTTCCCAAGTCATTCTTAATCTTGATACAGCACCATGACCCAAACCAGAAGTGATGGCAAACAAAGAATTAAAATTTTTGCATTCTTTACAATGTCTGGCAACTTTTATGAACTGCTTTATTATTTTTGAGCGTCGCACAAGGTTTTGTTCATTGACTACTTCAGTTACAACCCAAAACATTTCTTTATTTACAAGTCCAGCAAATTGTGATAGCATTGGTGTGCCATACCTGCTTTTTAATTCAAATAGATCATCTACATATTCTGTGCTTTCGATTTGCCGAAATATGCAAAAATCTTGCAAAGTCAGTTGAACTGCAACTTCTACAGCATTCAGTTGTAAGAAATGGACAACACTCTCACGCAGAAGCTCTGGTGCCATTTCATCAGGTACTAATGTTTCGCTAATTCCATTTGTTTTCAGGTAATATCGTGAACTGAGACCTATACGTTCAGCGAGGTTTTGCAATTGATCCGGTAATCGGTGCTGCTTAATGATGCCGCCCTGAGCTACAGACACTTCACACAATGAAAAATGTGAACTAGGATCTGTTATGCCAAATTCTCGTAGAGTAAGCATAACAACTTCTCTGGCAGTCGTTTCTTTATGAACTAATAAATATTTGCAAGTTTGGTCAGCTCTGTATACTTTTAGAACATGTTCAGGATAATCAGAAGACTGATATTCATCATAACATATTGATATCAAATCAGGATTACTATGTGAATTATAAAATGAAGAACTAGAATTTGCTTTGTTAAGGGTTTCTGAATTTGAGAGAATACTATCATCTGTATGTATGCCATCAGTAATGGTATTTTTTGGAAGAATGTTAAGTTTCATTAAAGCTTTTTGGAATTTCTTATGACCGAGTGTCATGTAACCTTTTTGAGGTTCTTTTTTGACACTTAATTGTTGAGGTTTTTTGGTGGGAGATTGTATTACAGATGTCAATGTAATAGGATCGTCAATGAGAAGTTCTGCTGTAGATAAACGGGCTCGTGGGTCTGTCTGCCAACGAACCATGTTGGTGCACCCTCTTTGTCTGGGAGAATTCTCTGGCATCAAAAGCATTTGTTTAAAAGCTAATAAATTACTTTTAACTGTAATGCTTAAATGAGTTGATGCTGTGATTATTTCCATGGCCTTAGCATGACTTACATGTTGAAAAGACTGCCCATTAATTTCTAGAACCTGATCACCTCGTTTTAATCCAACCTCTTCAGCCTTAGAGTGCTTTTCAACCTTAAGTATAAAAATGCCATATCCCCTTTCATATCCACCCAAAATAGAGAAATTTAGAGCCTCGTCTCGTGAAGAGCGAGATAATATTACACTTCTAGTTCTTGCTTTTGCAGAACATGCAATATTCAGTAGCCTTAACTGACTTTCCATCTTTTCATGATCTAATGCTGTCTCAAAATTTTCTAAAAACTCCATCATAGTAGGATCTGTTTCAAAATCTGTAAAATGATTATTGACCCAAAGCAACACCACTCTAGTTACTTTATCTCTAACTGATGGTTCACAAAACCAGGCAAGCAATTGCTTTGCCACAACCAGAGGACTTTCAATAAAAGTTCTATGAGTCAATAAAAAATCTTCAACATATGTGGAATCCCTAGAATTGTCTTCAACAAGTTGCAGCATTAAATGTTCAGGTGTTCCCCTTATAACCACATGTCCTTGATGATGACCTGATTCACCAGCTGCACCTCTAAATTCTGTAACTAAAACTACAACTCCATTTTCATTTTCATGACGTCTGATATTTTCTTCACCTTGATGTAAAATCCTATAATAGTCAGATTGTGTGATACAAACAAATTGACAATCATCACATCTGGTAGTCATAACTCCTCTGTGATATAATTTTTCAAGGGTAGCCTCAGCCATTCCAAAACTGTCTCCAACATTGAGATGCTCAATTTCACCGTTTTGATGCTCAATTCCAACCTGCCCATTAACAAGTACAGACCATGAGTCATGTTCTTCACCATCATTCATAACAATTGTTCCAGCTTTTTCAACCACTGCAAACACCATCACAGCACATAGAGCTCTCCGTACAGTCAGTGTCATATTAGTAAATGCTTTCAAATGCTGTGTGAATTCTAATAGTATTTCAATATCTTCATCAGTTCTTTCACTTGGGTCCTTCTCAAGGCATTCCCTCACAGCATCACGTACTGTGAGGCTATCCATGCTCTCTTCCAAATCTTCTTCTTCATCAGAATCAACAATTGATTCTAGGAGACCGGAGAGGTCTACCTCCATGTCCATGTCTAAAGAACTGTGAACCGACGTCATAGTGTCACTCCCACTATAAGCGGAGCTTGTATCGCTCGCATTGGAGCACTTCAATGTATGGGGGTACAGCTCCGGACTGTGACGGCCACCACGCCCCCCTCTCAACATCGTGAATTTTCTAGCCTTCCTCAAGCGACTTCCAGTGTCTAAAACAATTATAGTTCATGTAATTAACATGTTAATTGAATATTATTACTTTAATTTATAGAAGAATAAATTCATTTCATATTGCTAAACGTAATAACAGTCAAATTTACGGCAGATTTTGTTCAAAAATAGTAAAGTAAATGGTATAGGTAATGCCTTAGAACAAAAGCTTAACCGGAAAAGTCTTTTGGAAATATTAAAAGTTGCACGTATCTTGTAATTAATGAAATTATAATTAATATCTTACATTGCGTAGTCGTGCTCCTTTTGTACCACACGTAGTGTTAAGAAGTCCTTATAATCACATTGTGGGCAAACTTTTTTAATCACAGAGAAACGAAATCTGTGTGGATCAAACACAACAGGATAAAATGAATAAATTCAGAACCTTCACAATTTCTATTTATTTTGCATTCATGGCGGAACTGTTAGTGCTTCCATGTTGCTTTCTAATTAGTCTTCTATTAACAGATAACTGCCATTAATTTATTATAATATACAGTGAGCCGAACAATATTAATAAGTTGATGAACTAGTGCCTTCAAACATTCAATTTTGATTATTTTGAAGGCGAGAAAGACGCTCAAAAATTTAGAAAGCTACTTTCTCGACGTATTTAGTATCTACTATCTACAGTAGCCATAGATAAATTATTCAATCGAGCACAGCTATACTTGATGGTTATGTAATTACAGATTATAATAAGTTTTATTACAATCTTTATTTTCTAATAGAATATTTATATAATTTGCGATTCTTTAATGAGATAACTATTTATTACATTTTGAATTGATTGTAATAACAAAAAATCAAAATTGTTTAAACTGAATATTTTTTGCTAAGCGTTAAAATAGAAAAGCTTTCATAATGTGGTTGATGTTAAAAATAATTAATTTTCTGTATAAAATCAATAATGCTACTGTTAATGATAATTATTATTTTGGTTAATTATATACAGGCCCTTTTATAATTAATAATTAGGATACTATAACTACATACTATACTATAACTGTATACAGAATATACCGGCAATCCTACTGTACCGTCGAGTTTATTGAATTTTATACTTTAAATAATAAAATGTTATAAAACGAAAAGTATAATGTATCGTTAGTGTTTTCTTCAATATACCCTATGATTTTTTTTATTGCATTGTGTTCATAAAACAATTAGGCTATTGTATGAAATTCTGCTATATTCTAACATTAAAAGTATAAAGTGATACAGTGGTTTAATATATTCTTATTAGATTATTTGAAAGCAATCTCCAATCTATAAAACATTAACTACGTTTTAATTTAGTATGTACTCCAACACAATTATGCACTGCATACCGTTTTTAAGCAATCTTTTAAAATAACAACAGACACTCCTTATTGAAAATTATTGTTTAGACGTGTAAATTTTAAGCATACCGCAGTCACTTATTACTGCTATCATGTACAATGCAACATTATTTCTATATTTGTTTGATATTAATTTATTTTTCAATTTTATTAATGTTTTTGAATGAAGCAAACGTTTAAAAAATGCAATTAACATGAACGCGTCTATAACATTCGTGATACAAATTAACTTCTTCCGCTTTTGAAACGTAAGATATTTCTATTAAATGTATTGTGTACAAATATAATATTTTAAAATATACTTTAGTAATTCTAAATTATATCTATTTTTTTCGATTTCGTTTAATATATTTTAATAAACGATGACTCATATTTACTTTAAGAGTATGAAAACGACCTCTCTGAACATTTTTCTATCTCCATCTATTTTCAGAAATAGGTACTTTTGAGTGCTGGCGTTTTCGCAGCAAAACCAGTGATGATATCTTTTAACTAGATGCCTTTAGTAAATTGATCGTTTGTCGTAGAAGAAAAAGTTGAAAAAATTATAATCATTGTTGTGAAAGTGTAACGCTACAAAATAATTTCGTGCATTGCGATAAAATGCGTCTCGTTTCACTGTCTGAATCGAAGCGGATGGTGAGCGATGGCGAGAATACAGTGATAGATTTTTGGTGTTGAAAATTTGCTCTGTGTCATCGCCTTAGGTATCCGTATACATTTCTGAAGGACTATTACGGTTTCGTTTCGCAATTTTACGTGTTATAACAAGTAAAACTAAAATAATTTCGGCTTTAATTGTCGGATTATTAAATTGTCATCGAATGACCGGCTGATATTACACGAGGCTTGTATATATATGCGACTTCTGCCTTCTGGTATTCGTGACACGCCTCAGAAACTGAAACTGATTTTGTGAATGGAATTGTTCTGTTTTATTATTGTGTCATTTTATTGATAAAGTCGTCGTAAAATTACGTAACTGTTGTGGAATCTTGAACTATAAAGAATGGCCTGAGTATCTCTACTCCCTGCCGTCATGAGTGACGAAGGAATGTTTGTTTAGGCTGTAATATTTTGCTGCGAAGTGCGCGTTCGTCTCACCGACTGAGCTGGATCATGCCTCTATCGGAATCAAAACAAGTTTTGCATTGATCGCCGTCAACGTATTGTAATTTGGAAAACTTTTATATGCTATTTAGCAAAATGTCTTCGGGAACTTTTGTGGATAGAATTGATCCTTTCGCCAAGCGATCACTGAAGAAAAAGACAAAGAAGTCTCAGGGTTCCTCCCGGTACCGCAACACGCAGGACGTGGAGCTGCAGGCGCTGCCGCTGTTTAAAGGTTGGTCTCTTCTTTCACTTGAACATAAAAATTTTAACAAAAATATTTTGGCATTTTTAAAATTCTCATTTTTATGAATTCCAATTTTTTAAAATGGAATACATTAAATCTAATTAAGTGTTCAAAAAACATTACCTTGTAACATAACAGTATTTTATTTGCACTATTGTCTTGAATCAACTTCCATTTCTGCTCTAATGTGTTTATTCCTTATCTGAAGATGTCTTTAAGAAAACAATTATATGGGAACCAAAAATGAATTGGTAATTATTCTCATTTTTCATTATGATGTCACAAGTTTTATAAATGGTAATAATTATAATTGATTAAGTAAGGTTTATACTATTGAACTGTTGCTTAGTAATAACTAAAGTGGTGCTTAGGAAGTAGTGTTCCAGAGTCCCAAATACTAGTTTACATTAGTGATGTTGTTTTAAGTGTTACATGTATATACTATGTACCTTTTGGTCAATCACACTGCTGAGCCATGCTTCCATGTCAAAATGAACGAAGGTGTATTAAACCACAAAGTAAGTAAAATTTCATTTGTGATTAATGACAATATTTTCAAGTAGGCTCATTAAAATAATCTAAGCAGAAGAAGCTTTAACTAACTTTATACTGTATTATAAACTTAATCTACTATGATTTTATTTTGGGAATAAAATATTGTTTTCATTTTACTATTGTATCTTTCTTTTTTTAAATATAAAAACTGCATCTGCCTATAGTTCCAATATTTACATTTGATAAGTAAGGGAGACAAGTTCATAAACATAAATAGCTGTTTGTGATAATTTTTTCACAATTCAATATTTTGAAAAACATTAAATTTAAACCTTACTATATACAATTTTTATGTATTTAACTTAAAAATTGGAATATTGTTATGACATATCAGTTCTAGGTTTAAACATACACCCAAATAAAATCCCACCTTTATCATAAAAGGATGGTTTGCATCTTTTCAGATGGGTAGATAATTTAATACATTATTTTGAAATTACTACTGAGTATAAGAATATTACAAAATTAAATATGTATTTTACAGTAATTAATAATAAAAAATTCACAATGAATTATAACAACAATGAAGTAATTTAAAAAATTGTGGACCTGAGAAATTACATAATGAAATTTAAAATACAATATGATATATCCCATGAAAAATAATTGTAAAATAAACAGGTTTTTCTACACTATGACCATCTTTATTATTCAGTCAGTTGGTGGTCAGTTTTTCTTAATTGTTCAAGAAATAGTCATTTCATTTCATATTTTTATACATGTTATCTTTAACTCAGAGATTCCTTACCTTACAGAATAGATGCTTCTGACTCTAAGAATGATTCTGATATATTATATCACATTGATTTAATGGGTAACTTAGATCATAGAGGCATGGCAGCCATATTAGGTTAATAAATGTTTGCCTCTGTCTTGTATTGTTGGTCCATTGACCTTGCATATGTGAATTCTGGTTGGAAGACAACTCACTTATTACTTCTTTAAAGTTGCATTATAATAAAAATACATTATGAATGTTATATCTTAATTTAAAAATAAATACATACACATTATGTTTAATATTTTCTTTATTTTTACATAACTCAAATTGCCACTTTTGAAATAGGTAAAATTTAAGCTATAGTGAAATTTCACAATCATCTCATTGGTCTTTGTTTAGATAACACATCACTTTAAAACTAAAATAGACATTTAATAATGTTAATTGAACTTACCTTAAAAATAGCTTTGGCTATTACCAGAAATTTGTTTTGATTAAAATAGAAATGCAAGGAAGATGTGTCACCTAAATAAATAAAAAATCTTTATCTCTCTGGTACAAAGAATTCAAAGCATTTCAGACTTCTAGATATATAGGATATTACAATGATCTTGTTAGATAGTAGTGTCAGAACCTGTCCATCTTTGATCAGGTCAGTGTCACAACCACCACACCTATTGTTACTGTGAACTAACTCTTGTGAGATACATTATTTCAGTTTAAAGGGTGTAAGTGTGGTACGTTTTGGGTATATGTGACAAAGGAATTCAGTACTCAAGAGTAGCATAACTATTCTAACCAGGCTTGAATTGGGCAGTTTGAAGTAAAGCAAATAATATTGTACATGCTTACATCACATGTGACTGATGCTTCTTTCAGATGTTCCGAGTGGTGAACAGGAGGACCTGTTTATTCGCAAGTTACGACAATGCTGTGTGGCATTTGACTTTATGGATCCAGTGGCAGACTTGAAAGGGAAGGAGATAAAGCGAGCTACCCTCAATGAGCTCGTCGAATACATCACTAATGGCCGTGGGGTGCTTACTGAGCCGGTCTACCCGGAGATCATAAAGATGGTAACTACATAAATATATATTTATATGTAAACACTAGCTTTTACCCGCGGCTTCGCTCGCATTAAATCCCTTAAATAAATATATACTTACTGGAATGCTAGATGGCATT
>DWHE01000199.1:0-12057 GCA_018247495.1 Satarupa nymphalis | reverse complement strand
AAAATCCGTTCTTAGCTGACCTCTACTCGGCGAAAGGAATATTCCTACCAAATTTCAAGTCTCTAGGCCTTATGGTTTCAGAGATTTCGTGATGAGTCAGTGGGTGGATATCTCCTATATATATATAGATTCATATTATTATTCAGATGTCATGGGCTGCAGTGATCATTAGATGAACTGCATACCCGCTTGCTCTTATTACATTATTAAAGCAAAAGAAGATAATATTAATAGCAGTTAATCTGCAGTGGCCCCTAACCAGCACATCGGTTCGTTAATCCAATACAGTAACGAGGCACAAGGAACAAGTGGTCAGCTATTGCTAGTACAAGTATGTAGAGACAATATACGAATGTAGAGCGAGTTATAAAGCCACTAACCCGACTTGCGCAACTCTGTAAGGTTCACGTTAGGGTTTTGTGTCTAACACCTGTGTACTACAATTTTAAAATACCTTGATATCATATATTTATTTTAGTTCGTAATATTCTTCATTCAGTAATATCGTGTTCTGTTTTGGTGAGATTTGGTTGAATTTCATTGTACAATGATAAATATTAAGTAAATTTGATCAGTCTTCTAACTTAGTAAAAAAGAAGGAAGAAAGGGAAAAAGCGTATTTTTTAAAGTACATGAACGAAGCAGATCATCAGCTATACCTGTATATAATTGTAAGGAGGTGTATTTTACAGGCTTAGATCCTATCTAAAGTAAATGGTTAGGCCTCAAGTTAACATTATTTGTGTTTGTGAATAAGTAACTAATGTTTTAGTAATTAAGCCTAAATAAATAAACATTTTGCTATGTATGTTGCTTGGCAGCCCTAGCGAGTAGCTGACGGCTACCACTCTCACGCTAGCCATTAGGATACACCCACTAATTTTACGAGAAACCTGAATTTATGGTATTGATTAGTGACCTGCTTACAAAACACTGATTTATGTAATATCACCTTACCCACAACACTTAAACTATCCCTATTCGGTATAGGCTTAAGAAACCGCTAAATTCTGAATGTAAATGTGCACCGAAGAGGATAGATCTTTGGAGTTTTGTTACTGGTAAAAGAATTTAAATTACTTATTTCTTCTATGAAAAAATCGGATTACTGACTGTTTTTAAAACTTAGAAATTACCATTAATACGCACACATATATATATTTTATACTCGTATATACCATAAGAAATAAAATTAACTAAATTCCTTAAAAGTCGTATTTGAATCAAAACGTAAAATTTATGACCGAAAAATATCATTATGAGAGAGATCCTTGCCCAGAGGTGGATAACACAGGTTTTAAACTACCAACCATGTAAAAATAATTATTTAAAACCGGTAAAACACTCAGGATTCATATATGTGAATGTGGAAGTTATTTTTGTACATAATTGCATTCCTCCCTCAGCCTTTTGAGGTCCATTGCTGGACACAGGCGTAGGTGACGCCATTCTTGCTGGTCCTGTGGGGGCCTATAGATTCAACGAAAATATGTATGATGGATATCTTAACTTAATCATAAAAAATTATACAGACGACAGGCATATGCAATATTATTGTGAATTCGATTTATATTTTCATGTCAATAAACTTTTTTAAAAATGGATAAAATGATTAGAATACAGCAATTTAATAGTTATGCGACTTGTGTTTTCATAATGATCAATTATACTTAACACAATTATTTCACAAACATTTCATTTTAAGCAAACATTTCGATATTTCATACCAACCAATTTAAAAGTTGTTGCGTACCCAATTATATGTATTTAGTACCCAACGTCAGACATTTTTTGAATTTCTTATTTGGTGTTACAGAATGCAAGAAGGCCATACAAGTAGTTCGGTATGAAATCATATTTCAAATATTTCGAGGTCTCTGAGTTGTCAATGCAGCGTGCCATGATCACCGAGGAGGATAACTGGAACACGTTCCTACTGCCATCGGCGGTCACTCTAAAGTTGACTTGAAACAGAATTGTCATCTCTATATAAATCGAAAGCAATGGACCATCGCATTTCGGTCTAGGTCAAATAATAATAAATTATGTAAAAGTTAAGCAATAGCGTTTAACACTCGTTATAAAATAAAATAAGCGCTAGATTTTCGTATCAACACCGCATACACATTACCCTTGTACCATTTTAATAGAGTTTATGATACATATAAAATATTACCAACCCTAATAAAAACAGGTTCATATACTCTGCTAACGGAAATATAAAGAACGATTTAAAAAAAACTTACCACAAGCAAAAAACAATTATGAAGACTACTGTGTTTTTTTAGATATGAATTTAAAATAGCAATATCTCAATAACGACATATAACCTAACTTCCATTAAAACTTACACCTGAACTCGAGACGTCACCACTGCCAAATCACGTATTAAGAGGTGTTACTTTAAAAACCATAAAATTATTAAGTGGCTCTAAGTTAGTAACTTACACCCTCGGTAAAGATTTTGCAAGCGAATTGGCGTTAATATTTAGACAAATCAGAAGCTTATTACCAACGAGGCCAACAAAACGGCATCACATAATATTTCACTGTCATACAATTTTGATACGTATGTAAGTCGTGTAACTTTATGTACGATGTAAGATACTATATATCTACATTTTTTTTTATTGGAATAAGAGTAGCAAACGCGCATGCAGTGCACGTGGTTTTAAGTCATCACTGCAGCCCATAACTGTAACCAACCTCAAATTGGACCATTTACCAGTTGGAGATCGGTCACAACATCGTTGCTACATCTGAGGACTAAGTAGGTCGCTTTATTTATTCAAGCGTGCCGGCACCCAAACCCTTCAAACTGAAACACAACTCGCCAGAGTTGCTCACATTAAAAATAGGCATGACGTTGATACTGACCCGGTCGAAGCTGGATATCCTCTGGTGACAATTTTTTGATATCTTAAAAGCCAACAAAAAGTCAGATGGGCCACCTGGTGGTAAGTGAACACCGTCCATTGGCGGCATCACAAATGTCACCAATACGTAGAAAGATGTTACGTTTCCTAAGGCACATCAGTGTCCGTTTTATTTTTTAAAACTACGTAATAATTTCGATGCAACATAACTAGCTGCATCTCGAGTACAATTTACGACTACAGTTCTTGGTAGGTCGCAATATCCCATTTTAAATTTAAATACAAGAAATGGCTCATACCTACAAAATAGCCGTTATTTATTCGCAAGCGAAGAAACTGTTAGGTTCCATGTTTTCTAATTGGTCAAACAAAAGATTTATATCTCCTATAGTTATTGTCAAAATATGCGAAATTATATCTTTTAAATTTTATATATATATTTACTTAAATGTGTTATTAGATATTTAGTATGTATTTATTTGTATTATTTTTATTGAACTATAAATTATAAATAATAAATTACAACAACTGGATAAACAGCAGTCATCCACAGTCCGGCTTGTGCATTCCTAACTACCACATACTTTTCAAGATAAGAGGTGACTCCTCCCTAGGTATTTCTAGAGCGCTATGACATGGGATCCTTCAAGAGTGGCACAGCAACAGATCTACCACTAAGCCGGCACCGCATTGGTGTCTCCACTGGTCTTACCGATATCCATAGACTACCGACACCACTTACTACCAGATGGCGCGTAGGTATAAAAATTAAATTTAAAATCCCTAAAATAGAAAACTTAAATTGACAATCTTATTAAATGTCAAATTTGTAAATTTTTAATGGAATGAAATCGTCGATATTTTTTTTGTTTAAAGTTATCTGTGATTTTAAAAAAATCGTGTTAGAAAATATTTCAAGATTTAAAATTAATTAATAAAACAGCGCTCACATTAAGATCATATACACGTATCACGTAAAACATATACGTGAACGCGATCGGCAATGTTGCTGGCAATGTATATGTGAACTAATTAGCAATTTGTACCCGCACATTGTTTATACAATGCAAACAACATCCTATATCACTGAGTCACTTAGAATAACCAATGACAGAGCGAGGAAGGAAACTCAGAATGATAACTAATAATTTGCGACAAATACATATACCTAATTATTTATTTACGACCTTATAAATAGAGGTTACGTTATTATTAAAATAAAGCAAAATAAACAACTTCTGTGACAGTGGGTACATTTAAGTTTCATTTAAAAACACCAATTTATTTCGCAACTGTTTATTTATGGTACTGAAACCTTTGAACTTAGCACGATAATGTATAATTGATACTCAAACGTGACGTTATATTGTTTGATCATAAAACATTTAATTTTACAGACATCATTTTCATTTAAAAAAATAATCAACAATGGGAATATCGCGACACGTAGGTACTATTTCGACTAGCTTTAGTGTGTGAACTGCTTTTACAGGCACGAAACATCGTTTTGTGTAATGTTTTGCAGGTGCAGTGGAACCAAGGGGCATTACGGTCGCAAGAAGCTAAATAATGTACTTCACTACTGCAGCTCTTAACTGTTATGTGTAGATTAAATTTGATAAGCAAGATTACGCAAGCACGCCATTAAACTTGAACATAAAACACATTTGGTATGCTGATCTCTAACAGATACTTTGATGCAGTTTATGGGAGTACGAAGAAATATAGAACGACACTAACATGGTTTAAAGGTTTCACCATAGAGAAAACGAAGAGTACTTTAAATTTACATTTTGAACCTTTTTTATTAAAAAAAAAAAAATTATGCAGTTTATCATTTATTAATAATTATTATACATGTATTGGTTTACTTGTCAATATTTGGTGGTATCAATAGGAGGGCACATGACTCACAATCAGCCGTCTCTCCACAGTGATTCAATAAAGATTGGAATTTTTTTCAATATTAAGAAAATCGTAGTCTTCTACCATTATTAAAACAAACAGATTTTTTGTAATGTTACGTTTGTTGTTTTGTATTTGATGAACTAGCAAGATAATTTGCATAACTAATTTTGTACAAAAGGAAAATTTAGTATATTTCACCTCGGCTCGTACTACGGTATAAATAAACACCTATTCATCATAACAATAGATTATTAACGGCGGGTCTTTGCCAAAGTACCCACGTTCATTCACAAAACAAGACAATTGCAATTTAGATGCGCCTACAACTTCCAAATATTAAAACGTATTTCTACCGTTGCAATGGCATAAAAACTGACATTTACAATCGATAAGTCTCAAAACTAAATCTATAATCGAAATCAATCAATTTGAATGGAGAACGTTGGATTGTGATACATTAAAATAAACTTGTGGAATTGTGTGAATCCGTTCATTGCTTCCTAACTAATAATAGTGTAAATATAAATGAATGATTGTGTTGTTTATAACATTTAATCTATCTAATTTACACAATTAAATTACCAGAACCAAAGCAGATCAAATTTATATAGATTAAAAACAGGCAACGAACCACAACATATAAATTACTCAGTACATATATAAATTGGATAACGCATACGATACATTAAAGTCCACCGATAAAATTATATTAAATAAATCGTCTATGTGTGTAGAAATTATTACATTTTGTAGGTAAAATTTTTCTTTCCAATCGCCTACCTGAGCGACCTTCTACCTGAGTGGGGCCGATGTCGTATTAAAAAAATCAAATACCGCCGGGTGTATTGCCACCACAGGTTCTGGTGACATTATTCTATCAAACCTACCAATATTGGTGCTGTTTTAATAGTAATATTATTGGTGCTATTTTGAGTTGATGACTAGCGTTCAGGATTCTTGATATTAAGTCGTAAGGTGACTTAATAATCGGTTTTTTATATCACCTTCCGGCTTCAAATTCATTATTATTACGGCTATTAATGCGTTTTTATTACTTTTATTTCACAACATATCACACTGGAAAACAGCAGTGTTTGTTATGGTATATATAAGCTAGTAAATATATCTGCTGTGAAAAATCCGTTAAGACTTGTTGTTTTTGATGAAATATGTATGGTTTTAATTAGTACTATAAGATTATCCAATAGGAATTCATGCACATTGTATTTAGTGATCACTGAAGACATATGGCGACAAATTTTATCCTAAAATACAAAATCGATACAGTTTGGAGAAAATTGAAGATCGTTATTGGCTTATGTGCTCACTAAAACAGCAAAGATAAACAGCAAAATCCAAGCTTTTACAAGGAAATACGTTAGAAAGGGGAATTTAAAATTCTGTTAATAAATCTCCGTAATATAACTTATTAATTCCACAACATTGTAAACCCTTTAAGCACAACGCAAATGGACCGGACACGACAATCATATGCCCGAGTAAATTATTTCGTTCTGCCTTGTTAACGCTGAATCCACGTCACTATTTTCTTACAAGAAAGACAATAGCATGTCGGAGCTGACCAAATCGGAGGTCGAATGCTGAAAAACAATGCAGTAGTTAGGCCTTGTTCAAAAATTCACCCAACAGTGCCCGACTTCAAGGTTATCTTTACAAATCACTATTAGTATCTCAATGTCATATATTTAATGAATACCGCACGCATCCCAGGTATGCTTTGCGATTTGTAAATTCATGTTACGAAGATGCATCCAACGCACATAAGCAGCATGTAATCGATAATATCCTTAAAGATTGAAGTAATTTAAAAGTACCTATATATATAAAATACAAGTATTGTAAGAACTCTTATGATTTGGACTAAACCTATATTTTGAAAACAGTTAAGATAAGTAATTACAAATATAAGCGGATCAACGTATATCTAACAATTTGAAAATATAGAACACAGCAAATATTTCCAATTACGATATGGAGTCCAAATCCATTTGTCATTTATGTTTATAAACGACTGTATCTAAAATGTTGCCACATTAACCGCTTGATTTATTAACCAACAATGTTGGTACGTTATCGCAATCTCTGCTCACAGTCAGAAGTGTTGTTAATACTGTAACGTGATTTGTTCTAATATAATAAAACGTATTGTGAAAAGTGTAACAGCCATAAATACTTTGCGAACGCGATATTGCGAACTCGATCGTTTACTGTAACTACGTTGCGCATATTTTACGAGATTACGTAAATATGAATTAAGCATCTCATATTTCGATTTTATAAATATTATTTGCAGTTTAACAGAGCTGTCGCCATCAAAGTATTATCCACTAGGTACTTGAAAAAATTAAATAAATGCTTATATTTAGTAGCTGCTATGTTGGTATGTCAGTAATAATATAACTTATCCAAGTACGAACGTGTCAGTACCACTGTCACATGTATCTATGCTGTGAAGCAACTTTTGCGAGTTACTTTTCAATTTGAAGGATATGGGTGCCGGCACGCTTGGGATATGAGGCGGCCAACATAATCCTCAGGATTAGTAACGGAATTACAATGGATCCCAAATTGTCCGATTTGAAGTTGGTTACAGTTGACATGAGATGCAGTTATCACTTAACACAAGATTAACTGGATGTTGGTTTGGCTTTCGTTTGGTTAAACCGTGTAACATTGGAAAAGAGTGTAAAAGTAACAACGCCGCATTTATTTCAATTACCAAGAGGCAGTGCTTGACATAGGAGATGGCAAAGTAACTTCTCATATTGGCCTGTTTTTGGTTTCTCGGCTGGTAATAGCTAGAAACAACCCTTCATAGATAACGCCATTCCAACGAGTCCAGCGGCCTTTGAATCAACGTTTACCATCATTAGGTCATCAGTACAAATTTTAGTGGCAACCTTTATTAACACGCGGTCGCCTTTCGAGGAAAATATGTAGGAGGTAAAAAAAACTCTTCCCACGTACCTAACACTAGTGTAGAAACCTTTCTTCCCGCCTACCTAAATTATCGGTCCATTCCGAGAGTTACCTATATCGGTGACCTTTGTTCGTCTACGGATTTCCTCAATTAATATTAACCTCTAACAGTAATAAGTATAATATACTAAATTTGTTAGTTAAAATAGACGTTTGTTAAAGTAAACGTAACTAGAGCAAAGATTGTTTTTAAACTACCGTTAAAGTCCGGTCAAGCCTCATCGGAAGGTATTCTCTTGTGAAAGCGATTATCGTCATCCTTAGCGAGTTGTCCTGTCGTGTCATGTGTCTACAAACGTGGCATGTTTTCACTATTTACCGTTACTAGTAAAGTTTCACATTCGTCAGATGAATCAAACGCTTTACATTTTCTCAAGCAAGATGAAAGGGTTCGTTCACATCGAAAGTAGCAATGGAACTCCTTATGGCATACTATGTGAATATATGTTTAAAATTAAACGATCACTTCCATCTAATGACGGTTGGCGATGGTAATATAACAGACGGTGAAGCGTAACTGACAGATATATTTTTTTAATTAGTTGCAGCGAAACCTGAAATTTTAAGATTAAAAAAATGACAATGTTAAAAACTTCACATGTAAGCAGATAATATTAAACTTGGCAATTACTATGAAATTATTATCGTTTGGTAAACTGACTTGTCTATATCAAGCAAAATCAAATTCAAATTGCCTGTCGTGTTAAATTTTATAAAAGGACATTTATTTGGAAAAATCACTAATTTAATTTTTTACCCTTCAAATTTTCTTATATCGCTGTAACTGCGGCCATGAAACAATAAAAAATTCTGATTCTCTTGAATTTTGTTGTGACACGTAAGCTACGCAGTCCGTACGAACGTATCACAAATGAGGGAACGGTACGTTTTTGGTTTCAATCCTGTATCAATGTACACGTATAATTGTGATTATTGTCTTCATCAGCATTGACTACAATAATAACCAATTAGAAAGCGTTTGTTTCGGCGGTCAGCGCATGCCGATGCGTCACAACTAATTGTGCAACAGTATTGTATAACATCGATACACCAGGCATGTTCACGCACTGGACTTCCGATCGGACATGTATTTATTTATTGTACTCGCTGTGCTTACATATTATTATTACTTCGGAACACACTCGTGACTTTTATTCTGAATGTATTTACATCGCGTGCGTACTGTTTTAAAGACTTCCCTGTCGTATGATAAGTGACAGCGGTGTAAAAAACGAAAGCAACATAAAACAATGCGATAGATTAGTGTCATTTTTTTCACAGTAATATCAACATTTTGATTAAAATCAATGAGGTGTCGTCCAATTTTTAAGTAGGACATTTAAGGGTTCGTGGAATACAAGTTAAACTTTCAAAAAAACTATAACTCTACACCGCTATATTAAGAACGACTCAGATTAACTTTATCTGTGTAACTAGATACATAGCAATTAGGTTCCTACTCATTAAAATTCAAACAACCACTTGGCTCTACCAATTCGGACCAAGTTTAAGTAATAGTAGCACTCCACTGAGGATTGCATGTCATAATAATGTTTGCTTAAGATTCGTTATAACAAAATTTTTGTGGTTACCGATGATGCAAACATTATTACTAGCAACATACATACGTAATTGACGGTATACCTTATAGGTCCCAAATAATAAATGTAACCATTAGGAACAGAGTGGTTGTATCCATGGTATGTATACAGAACACCTGCAAAAGCCGGCAGACGCTGTCCTGCCTGTGTGCCTATATTTATTTAACTCTGCGTGTAATTCAGTCAATATATTTTAACACATTCTTTTGGCAACTTACAGCAAAGTCTAGGGCTTAAGTATGAGCCTCCACTATGAAAAAGTTCGTACCAATTTTCATGATCATCAGTCGAACCGTATTAACTCATTATACGGTTTATGTTTAAACCGAATGGTGTTGGAATTTTGCGATATTATCAATATGAACATACTTTTATAATAAACAAATTATAAATACTTAATCATTTAAGATCATATGTATATCACCGCAGGCATGCCATACGTGTAGTATGCATGCAATGCCATACTGCTCCAATTTGTATATCTCTTCATTGTTACTACTGTTAAATTCAATTAGCAGAAACATTTTATAAAAATTGCGAAATTAAGAGTTTGGAATTTTGATTATTATGTATCTAGGGACTCTAAATTAAGCTTAGCAACTACAAAATGCAGTAAGCTTTACTTACCAGTAAATATTAGCAAATTGGAACGAGATCGAGTGTATATTTTCCACATACGGTTTGGACAAAAAATATTTTGTGCTAACATTCACAGCACCTAACCGGACGTAGGAGTTAGGTGTGTCTTTCGAGTTTTGAATTGACCCCAATCCATTGACGCCTTTATCACACAATATAAAAGGTTGAAATCTGCAAAAAAAAATCTGTTTCGCCGAAATGATAATTTAATTATTTGTAATGTTGTCTGGGAGAAATCTCGTTCTTGTGAAAAGACAACGAAACAAAAACAATTGTATGAATTAAATTTATCTTGTTTTTCTTTTGTGAGACTTTTGTATGCTATTTTTGTATTATGAAATAAATTTTTCTCTTTGCAAAAAAAAAGAAAAGTTTTAAATCTTTAAATTTTTGCATGAATAAATTTGTGGAGAGTTTTCAGTTTACTTTCCCAAATGTAAAAAAAAACTGATACTGGAGAAAATATAATGTTAATATAAAATTGTAGACAATGTATTTTACCAAAACAGAAACAATATCACCTGTCTTTTGTATGATATTGCAAAATCATAAATTTTGAAATATTGAGCCTAGTTTTTAACAAAAAAAAATAACTAAAATAAAAAAGAGAAATATTTTGCAATTCAAATTATAAAAGAAAACAGTGACCAAAATAAATCACATATCATAACCTAATTATTTTCCGTAATACCAGCCCAAGGCAACATATTTCCACGTCCTATTTCCTTAATTAGCTTAAGTTTAATTTACCTTTGTGAGTCATTGTTGAACGTTAGGCAAACAGTTTTTTACTTTGCATGTGCAGTACTAATTATAATCACCATTCCTGAATTTTATTATCATCTTGTATGCGAAGGTTGTAATCATAAATTGAATATAATAAGAAAAAATTAATAAGTCACGCAAAAAAAATCTGACGGCTATCTTTATTAATTAAGACGTAATTAATGCGTATGTTTCATCGACTTTTTAATTTAACAGTTTATGAATACAGTTTATGAGTACACTTTTGACTTTCGTAATAAATATATCAACATAATCTCCTTAAAAATATTTTTGATTTATTATATTTAGGTTGGTAACCTTGCGTCGCAACCTATTACGTCAGCTAGCTTTCATCGCGTGAGAACCTCGCGCATTGTGGCGCATCACTTTCCTCGCTTCCGGGGAAGCAAATGTAAGGAGCAACAATTGTATCACGTTATCTTATCTCCATCGATGTTATATTAACGTGGCATCTTCATGGTGATTCGAAATGAACAAAAAATACATAATAATTAGATTTTCTTTGAGATTTTCTTTCATATTTATCGGTGATTTTTTTATTGTTTCCAAATTTAACAGATATGATTTGAAATGGCGAGATTATTTTAGATAATGATCCAAAAATTTAGCATTTCCAAACCAAGATACAGTTATAACGATGGCAGTACTGTACCGGCATGGAATGTCACTCGACAATGCATATGAAGATGCTTTATTACGGACAATGTTCATTGAACTCTTAAAGCGACTTTCAACAATAGGAAAAGATAATTAAAAAGGTCAGACAGTGCTTACCATTTTGACGGTGACAGACAATTAGGAGTACTATAACACAAACCCAGTAATATTTCAGAAGACAATGCTACATGACATGCCACGATACGGAATGTAAGTTGATAAGCATGACGTCCAAGGTTAGAGCAGTTCGCGCAATGCGGACTTACGCGCCCTGGGAACCCACACGGCTCAGTGGGCGGCGCCCACAGCCACAGCGGACATTAGCCAGTACAACTAAACCTCCTACATGTAAATATGTAATCTCTGTACAGTGCGCCGTAAAGCATATTTTCAACCTGCAATACAATCAGCTAAACAACTCGCCCACCACCCACTGCGCGCTGATCTCATATCTCGACATTCCCGTCATACTAATTGTATTCATTGGTCGCGTATTTTAATTGTAAATTGATAGTAACAACGTACCAGGTGCACTCATGTTTAAAAAAAACCGCGAGCCTACACGGAACTATTTGTGAATTCCGTTTCCA